>AWWV01014035.1:0-48931 GCA_001974805.1 Corchorus capsularis | reverse complement strand
ATTGACCCAAATCGAAAAGTTCAGGCACTAATTTGACCTTTTCATAGTTTGGGCACTTATTTGACCATTTTGGCAAAGTTTAGGGCCCTAATTGAGATTTTAGCCTTATATTTAATTCAAATACTATCTCTTTGTTGTTTAATCCACTTTCAAATTAAAAAGTCCTTAAAACGTCATTAATAATAATCAAATAATACTAATTGTATTTGTATGATTGAAAATGAAATATTATAGTACTCCATAAGTAGCTTGGTTTGAAAATGAGACTTTGGTTTTTAATTTTGACAAGTTGGGATTTTGAAGAATTAAAGTTCTTGTCAAATAGTCTTATCTTAGACTTTATGTCACTTTCATATTTCATTTTTAATCATTTTTCTAAATCTGTTGGAGGCTATTTGCATTATTAATAATTTAATGTTTAGTTATGGACTTATAAGGCTTCTAGATGAAAGTCATTGACTCATTGGCCTAATCTTTGACTAGTTGGGGGAAGAAATGAAATGGTTGTAATCTTGTGAGCTTTTCTCAAAATTTCCGCTTTCTACTTTGCTTTTATATGTCAGCATATTAGGCTGGGAAGTCTCACCTTCTAGAATAAAATTTGTACGGATAAGATTTTGCTTGTTGCCATTAAAATTGATTTTGATTGGTCTACTACTCTACTTTGAACTTTGGGTGGTTCTGTGAGGAATCATGTTGAATAAACAAAGATTAATGATAGTTTTTCTAATGAACATGGTTTTCTTGTTAAGTTATAAAAAGATGTATACTCGACAAGGGTGAGAACACAAGTTCAATCAGGAAGCACACTTGTTCAGAGGGTTTTAACCTTTCACGTTCCTAGTTTAAAAGAGATTAGTTTCGAATCAATAAAACTAGTTGGTTAAGTTAAGATTAAGAACTTCCTAGTAACTCCATCCTATATGTCTTTACTAAAGTAAAATTGCTTGCAGGTTTAATAGCAGGACTTGGTACAGCTCTCTTTGCTGCAATCATTGGCATTCTTCTCTACAAACGTCACAAGCGCATCATAGAAGCACAAGAGCGACTAAGGAAGGAACGTGAAGACATTCTAAATGCCAATAATGGAGGCAAAGCGGCCAAAGTGTTTACCGGAAAAGAAATCAAGAGAGCAACAAATAATTTCTCAAGAGACCGCATATTAGGCGCTGGTGGATATGGTGAAGTCTACAAAGGAATCCTTGATGATGACACTGTCATTGCTGTGAAATGTGCAAAGCTTGGAAACGCCAAAAGCCTTGATCAAATCCTCAATGAAGTACGGATTCTTTGCCAAGTCAATCACCGAAGCCTCGTTGGATTACTCGGATGCTGTGTTGAATTGGAGCAGCCGATCATGGTTTATGAGTACATTGAAAATGGGAATCTGTTGGATCATTTACAAAGCCTGAATCCCGGTGATAGAAGTTTTCTAACTTGGACACGGCGTCTCCAAATCGCGTGTGATACTGCTGAAGGTCTTGCATACCTCCACTCATCTGCAGTGCCTCCGATCTATCATAGGGATGTCAAGTCTAGTAACATCCTACTTGATGTTAAATTGAACGCGAAAGTTTCGGATTTCGGGTTATCTAGGTTAGCTCACACAGATATGAGTCACATTTCAACTTGTGCTCAAGGCACACAGGGGATATCTTGATCCTGAGTATTATAGGAACTATCAGTTGACAGACAAGAGTGATGTTTACAGCTTTGGGGTTGTTTTGTTAGAGCTTTTGACTTCACAAAAGGCCATAGATTTTAACAGGGAGTCTGATGATGTTAACCTTGCAGTTTATGTTAAGAGGATGGCAGATGAGGAGAGATTGCTTGAGGTTATTGATCCGATGTTAAAAGAGAAAGCAAGCCCTGTAGAGATAGACACCATGAAAGCATTGGGATTTCTTGCATTGAATTGCTTGGAAGAGCGTAGACAGAATAGGCCTTCTATGAAAGAAGTTACAGAGGAAATTGAGTACATTATCTGTATTGCTAAAGGCAAAAATGTTCAAGCTTGAAAACTAGTAGTCTCTATGAAGACTTCTCAGACAGAACATGGTTCGAGTTTTTGTACTATTTTACGTTTTGTAATAAACATGTTTTGCTCTAATTTGCTCATTTTCCAGCATTAATCTCAAATCAATATCTAAATGACCATTATTAGTCTACTTTTGAACATAAATAATCAAATTGATTACTCAAAATTACCCATGAAAGTTTTAACACTCCATTGTTTAGTGATGGTAAGCCAATTATTCAGAAGGCAAGCTTCTTAGATTAAGCTTGAAACAGAAAGTTCCATCTTTATGACAACTTTAGTTATCTGTCTTTGAGAATCTGATAAAGTGGTTCTTGTCCAAACTGGGTTGTCAAATGTCAATGTTTTCCAACAGCCATCAGCAGCAAAACTGCCGATCAAAGTTATGAATCTTCTGCCATTGACAGTCAAACCTTCAATGCTTCAAAGCAAAGGATATTATAGGACAATAATCCTCCCTTAAATTGATCATTAACAAAAAAATAACCAATTAAAAACTTGAATCTGGGGGAGTAAAATATTGGTACCCAAAACACAAATTACACCCAAAAAAAGTTAAGAAAAACAGAAAGAAATATGCAAAGAAATATCCCCTTTTCTGCAAGGATAGAAGCAGATAGCTCCTCCCAAGAAGGAGCAGAAAAGGGAGAATGCTATGGCGTCAGCTCATACGCAACGCTCACAGTAAAGAGCGTTGGTAATCAGTTATATTGACGCCTAAAATCACCAAAATAAGATTGACCCAAATAACAGATTCCATAGAAAAGCCCTGTTTATCAAAGATTTTTTCACTTTTCCATATAAATCAATGTTGTTAATGGCCTTGAGAGTGAAATCCCAGAGCTTCAATTCCACCATTGAAAAGCCAAAAACAAAAGATTTCATATTGGTGGGATACTGACCATTCACACAAAGAAAGAAAACCCAATAAAGAGATAAGAGGCTTAGGTATGTGACTGGCTAATTGCCCACCTTAGAGATTTCAAGCATGAAGAAACACGAAAAACAATTTTCAATGAATGAAACCAAAGATGAAAAAGCCATTACCTGAGAGCAGCCTCATTTGCCTAAAAACAGACTGCAGATTGATCTCTTATAAATGGCATTTTTAGGGTTTTTTCTTCCCATCATGGGCTGAAAGCTTAAGGCTAAGTATATATACTTGCATTAGGAATAGCAAACGAAGGCCCAAAACCAAATTTTCTTTAGGCTCAATTTTCTTTCAATGGTAACGTTGGTCGAGCTGAAATTGCCTAGCCAAGTAAGATATATCTCAAGAGTCAAGTCCCACACCGCTAAGTTTCGGCAGAGGTTTAAGAAAGCTGAAAAAAACATTAAAATTTTGTCCCACATCGCCTAATTCTAACCAAGGAAAGTCGAATAAATTAAGTTGTTGGTACTTCTTAGAGCGGGCAATGACCCTTCACAAGGGTTAAGCATGCCATAGACGGGTTAGTGCTTTGTGGAAGCTTATGTCACTTCTGTATAAGGAGCCTTAATGTCTGTGGACTTAGCCCTGTGACTGTGAGCCCGGCCCAATTTTTTTTTTCCCTCTCTTGATCAACTTTTTTACTACTGTTTAAAATAAATCCAACATCAATACTTAAAAGTCATTTTATTTTCAATTCCATAGTAAATTATAGTAAATGAAACTGGCGAATTGCTCATCTCAATTCCCACACCGTTTGAAGTTACTAAGCTTCAATTTTTATGTAGTACTTGATAAGGGCCAGCCACTTTTCTTTTCCCCTTTTAACGTTCTCTTTGCCAATCTGAGACTACCTACATTTTTAGAGAGTAAGAGAAGCGTATAACAAACCAAGATAACAAAGAATTCAACTTAGATAAATAATAAAGTATGGAGTGTCAAATCACAGAATCATGGAGGAAAATTTGTTTAAAAATGAAAATAATGTCAAAATCTGCATCTTCAGACAGTGAACTGTAGATGCTTGGAGAAAACCCGGAGGACATGAAGATATATTCTAGTTTGCTCTTGGTGTGGCCCACTCGACACGGAGGATGAGATTGTCATAACCATACCCATTTAGCTTGCTAATAGCTCTCTGAGCGTCCTCTCTGTTTACAAAGTTGACAAAACCGAAACCTCGACTGGTGCCTGTCTTTTGATCCATAGCAACGTAGACACGAGTAACGGGACCAAATGTGCGGAAAAGCTCAAGCAAGTCAGGCTCACGGGTATCCTCGGATAAGTTTGTTACCCTCACCGAGTTTTCATCATTTCTACGTCTCATGTCTGATCCGGTTCTCTCTGCACCAGCTCTCATGCTTGGAGGGACATAGGCTGCCTTTCCAGCTCCAGAAGCAGCCATAGAAGTCTCAGACGCCACTGGCTTATCAACAAAGGCTTCAACGGGAGCACCAAGATCCTTGTAAGGACATTTTGAAGTCCAGTGATCACCTTTCTTACCACATGTCCTGCACACCATGAGAACACCAGTACCACCTGCTTTGCTAAGCTGAGCCAAGCTATCTGCTGCTGCCTTTTCATCTGGTTTTGTACCTGTAAACAATTTCACATTTCAAAAGTTTTCCCAAATAAACGAAGGGGCAGAAATGTAAACAAATGGAGGTTTACAAAATAATTTACAGCTATATAAAATATGAACCTGTTTCAGCCATAATAACACAGAGCGCAAATGTTACAGATACAAACATGGATACGTATTAGACAATCATAAATACTAGTAGAACTCAGTGATCAAACTGTCACAGAGGGCAACAGAAGAAAACTTCATGGTTTATGTCGAAAATATAAAAGTTACAAATTCCTTGCATGTTGTTATTTGTTAATGGCCTCAGAACGAAACCAAATTCTTGGTTTGAGAATTTGACAATGGAATGCTAGCAACACAAAGTTGCTATTGGTGGCCTCATGACCATTCCACATTAAACAGTAGCCATTTGGCTAATATGTGATTGGCAAAACCTAGCCACCATGTTCAAAATGAAGCACAAAACTAACCTTAAAATATGCAAGCATTAAAATTTAAAATGAAAAAAAGAAAATTCCAGTTTAGACTGCTAGAAGGGAAAGTGTTGGGAACCAATTCAAACTTAAAATAAGCATTTCATGAATGTAGTTAATGGCCCAGAAGCGAAAAACAGAGATGTTTTTCACTATGCAAGAAGGCCCAAAAACAGGATACTATCGGTGGCTTACTACTACCATTCACACAAAGAAAGAAATGTGATTGGCTAACTGGCCACCATATATCCAAATAAACAACATCAAGCCGCAATAAATTGTTGCTTCTGTTGATCATTTTGTACATTCTAATAAGTTAATATAAAATAAGTGAAATATACAAAATGATAACTTGATAATTGATTGAAATGCAACAAGAATTCCATCATAATTATTCTATATTAAAGATAAAATCATTCACATTTGTTATCATCCAAAGAAATCACAATCCCAGTTCCTAATTCTAACATAATTGCTCCACAGAGAGGTAATATGAAACATATCAAACAAAAAGATCAATCTGCAAGCTTATTACCAGAAATTAAACCTTAAAAAGGGGAAATTATAACAAAAATAAGGGGAAATGTTAGAATCGAACCAGGTGCTCGAGGTCGTTCAAGCACGATTTCTTCAGTGGAAACCATGGTGAGACGACTCCCAACATCTTCGCGAACGGCATCGCCAAACTTCTCCCAATTCCTTCGCTCCAAAGCCCGTTTACTCAATCGAGCCTTCGCCAACTTTCGGACCCGGGTCGTCGTTGTTATCTTTACCTTATTGCCTTCTTCGTTAAACTTGTATTCAATCACTTTTTTGATCCCATTTTCGTCAGGTCCGATTACTTCCTTGGGCGGCAACAGAAAATCCAGATCGTCGTCTTCCTCTAACTCTCCCCATCGGAGCTTGCTTGGTTTAGATTGATTCGGGTTCGGGTCGGTTTTATCGATCGCCATTTTTGGCAGAGACTCGGAGAGAGCGGCTGAGAAATTGGGGGAGCTCAGAGAAGTGAAATATAATGGCGAAGAGGGTTTTAGTTAAGTTACTTTACTTGATATTAAAACGACAGCGTTGGTAAATCATCTCAAAGCTCTAAAGGATGGGAAACAAAAGCTAACATAGTAACATAACTTAAAAATAATTAATTAGGTAGGTAACTATCACAAATTAATTTAAAATGAGTGAAAATAAATAAATAATTAGTGTGATTTCACCCCAACAAAATAATGGTGTTTTTTAATCAAAGAAAGAAATACTTAGACATATAACCAAAAAAAAAAAGAAATACTTAGACATAGAATTGTAATATTCCTCAATCCAATAATATTGGATTTAATCTCATATAAGTAGAATAGTGAGTTGATTTGATCAATTACGTAAATAAAACTCTTCTTTTTTATTTACAAAACATAAACACAAAAATTTACTTGAAAGGAAGAGAAACGGATATGGAGACATTGTATTCCTATGATATTTTGTAACCTAGATATTTCTCAACAAAATTTTTTAGTCTAAAAAAAATATTATCTTCAAACTCAAATAAAAGTAAAACAGTCATCGAATTTTTTTTTCTTTAGGAGAATAATCATTGATTTTTCTTACATAATTTTTCATTATCTATTTTCATTTCCACTATCAAGCTTCTCATGGGTAGGACTCAATGATAGCTTTAATTGGGCCTTTAGGGCCCAAAAGAGAACTTCATAGGCCTGTTATTGCTATAAGTCCATGGGCAATTTATTTGTCAAGAAAAACATTTATAAAAAAATTAAAAATCTATCAAGTATATCTATCGAGGAGTCAATGCCTATGCAGATTGGATGGCCACTCATTTTGATTACCTTGAGCTGGATTTACACACATTTGATGTGCCACAACAAGGGATTCCATCGCTTCTTATAGTCAATGCAATGAGATAGTCTAGTTAGGGTTGGCAGCGGTGCGGATAACCGCGAAATTTTCACTATCCAAAACCGAAACCGTTTAACTATCCATTATCCAAATCCGCTTAAAAAGCGCTTAAAATTTTAAACCTAATAACCAAAACCGCACCGAAACCGTTTAGCAATATCCAAATCCGCACCGCAAAACCATTTATTAATCGGATATCCGTCTAAAAACCGAATCCGAATCCAAAACCGCCAAATTAGCCAAATTTTATGTTTTAAACTGATTTTATACAGTTTTTATGCGGATATCCGCTATCCAAAACCACTAGTAGATTATAATCGGTTTTTATGCGGATATCCGCTATCCAAGACCCTAAAACCAAAACCGTTCCAAAACCGCAACGGATAATGCTTCGACTATCCAAAACCGCTCCATAATCTTTTACTAAACGGTTTCAAATTTTAAACAGTTTTAAACGGATCGAATATCAGTAAAAAAACCGCACCACTACCATCCCTAAGTCTAGCCTAGAGCCGTTTAACCTGTTTTTTTAGCATGTTTTCTTTCCATCATTAAAAAAGAAAAAAAAAAACATGACATCTCCAGTTCTCCCTCTTGACTTGATGATTAAGAGTTTATATGGTGGTTTTCCACTCTCACATGCAATAGACTTAATGGAAACTAACCTATAAATGAGCATTATTGGATCTCTGGGATGGGACAAGAAAATTTTGGGCCGAAACTAGGCTATCAAGTTAGAATGAATTAGATATTGACTAATTTTTAATGTTAACCTTTGCATCAACTAATTCTTTTTTTTTTAGACGAACTATTTCTTATTCAGCCGAAAAAATTAATGGAACTCTTTTCTTTCTTTCATTATTAGTAATAATTAATTTAAGGTCAATGATAATCATATACTCCTAAAGAATGATTATATATTCCTAAAGATTATCGACTAATTAATATGATTATATATTTCTAAAGAAAAAGAAGTTAGTATTTAACAATTAACATCCATACATATGATCTTTTTTTTTTTTGAGGTAATACATATGATCAATTGATCATCATCCACTAATTACTAATTAGGTACCACAAATTAATGATAATTAGACATCGCCAAGCTTTGGACATGGAAGGGTATAATAACTATCATTTTCACTTTAGATTAATCAACCACTAAAAAGCTTTTTGATTAGATTGCTTTTTTAGAATCATTTTTTCTCAACAATATGCATATATATTGATATTGAAAAATTATACTACTAGTATATAGTATATACTAAGATGTTTTTTTAAGAAAAAAAAAACAGTTTTCTTTTTGAAACGTAGATGCTGCCCAATAATTGGCTCTATTAGGTGATTGATTTGTAACATCTTTTCTAATTAGTTTTTTTTTTTTGGGAAAATCTTTTCTAATTAGTTTAAATAATAATAACATTAGCAATATGGTCAACTTAGGGGAAAGGTAGTCTATCTTTGTTCAAGATACATGGAAGTAGTAGGTAATGATGGAAAATTATGCCTAAAAGGCTTATTAATTATTATACATGTTTGATTTGGCATTTTGACCAGTCCAAAAGTTTGGTTCTATTCCAATTTCTTTTTTTTCATATTCCAATTGATTCATGTCTCATGATGCATACAAACACAAGGCTAAAACCATTTTCTAGTTCTAATGGAAATTGTTAATCAAAGGTTATCAATTTTGATATTCCTACCTATGAGAATCGGTAACTTAATTAAGATAATGGAAACTAAAAAAAAAATAGTAACAAAAAGATTATCAAATTTTAAGGCTAATTAGTGTCATTAATAAAGTTTTGATAGCCTCATCAACTTTTTTGATAACCATGTCACAAAAAATTAGTAACATATACTCCCTCTGTTCCTTTTTAATTGTCCATTTCCCTTGTTCCTTTTTAATTGTCCCTCATATTCTTTTTCCATAAATACCCTTCTTGAAACATGAGTTTAATTAAAAGGTCAGGCTTACATTTAATTAGAGAGAAGCAATGGTTTAAGGGTATTATAGGAAGATTATGTGAAATTGTAATAGAATTTATGAAACTAACTAAATTTAACTACTTTTTTTAAAAAAATAAATCGGTTAAAAGAGACAATTAAAAAGGAACAGAGGGAGTATATGGTTATCAAATTTTAATCAGTGCAATGGAATGCATATGTATAAAGGAATTAATTAACCAATCAACAAAGATTCATTAGATTTACACTGTGGCTGCTGCAAGAAGCAAAGAGCTGTTTCGGAAATGCCAAAAGTATACTTCAAATCAAAATACGAACGTGGGGAATGCTTTATATTTAGGTTTTTGTTAAAAAAATAATCAGAAAAAGTTAAGTAAAGAAGACAATATAATGGCAATAAAATGGTCTGAGCTGTCTTGGCCTTTGCCTTAACGATGTCGGTGCCCAAATGTTCTAAACAAAGCACAATTTATACACAAAGAATTATCTTTCTTTCAATCTTTCTTTCTTTCTTTCTTTCTTTTTTTTCACATTTTTCCCTTTAATTTTAGTCATGATCATTAATTTCTTTTTGCAACAAAACATTTCATTTATTCAAAATCGATTAATTTGTGTTGATGCAAAATTTTATTATAGTATATATATGCATCAATATTGTTTTGTAAGAATTTATCAGTATTCGTTAATCATATTAAATTTCTACTAATTCGAGATGTAATCGCACCAGATTTTAGATAGGACGGAATTTTTTCAAGACCCATTTTCTTCATTTATAAAACTCAAAATTAATTGAGTTTAAGGGGCATTGACTTATTACTTTCACCCAATAATCCAACATTCTATTAATTTGTTTTCTTAATACTAATATTTAGTCTTAAACTATTTTTTTATTTAATCTTAATGAATTAAATTAGAATGAAATTAGATAAAGCTTACATGAGTCCAAAAAAAAGTGAGTGGAATTTACTCTAACAAATTAATTAAATTCCTTTGAATAATGACATATAAAGGAATAATAATTTGGTTTATTTCCAATCCAAAATTCCCAATAGCTTTACACAGTCATTTTCTGATGTTTGAACTTTGAAGCATCCATGAGAGTTGAGACCCAATTTGCTCATAATTTGGAAGAGACCTAAAATATTGTCTGCTAAGCTATGGTTTGGTTTGGTTTCTTAAGATTGAAATAAAGCCAAAAAAAAAAAAAACTATATAATAAAAAGCTAGAAAACTTGGAAAATCGAAAATGCTTGGCCGCCCAATTTCTTAGAAAAGGAAAAGAGTCATTAGCGAGTACCATAGGCCATAGCCATTCCTTTCTGACTTGCTGATTTGTCAAAGCCAAAAAAATAAAAATAAAATAAAATAAAATAAAAACCATGTCAACGCCTTGGCATTTGGTAGAATTTCATATTTGCATGAGCCATGAAGCTCTTTTTTTCGCTTTCAAGATCGAAACTTCGACTGTTGTCAGAATTTTCAGACAACTTTTCGAGAAGAAGTTTAATTAAGATTGATTAATATAATGCCCACAGATTTTGGTTTATAATAGTAGTAATTAATTAAAAATAAAAAGTGTGTTTTGGGTCAGAGGGGAGTCTCGTGGGGGTGGGCTTGTTGTTTGCGGGTGCTAAGCCGTGATTCTTGGTTGATTTTTGAGTCAAATTAAGTATGTGGAATCAGATTTGACATGAATCCATCAAGGCTTAAAACCTTGATCTCTTCTGATCATTTTTTTTTATTATAAGTAATCTAATCATAATGATTAATTTTAGATGGATCGGTTTCACTATGCCATTCATGTATGGATCGGTTTCACCATGTCATCCATGTATGGATCGGTTTCACCATGTCATCCATGGTTCTGACCAATAACATTATGACAAGTCAAAATTCTTCCTAAAATTTAAGCACAAATTTAGCACCAGGTTTTTTTTTTTTGATAAAAAATTTAGCAGCAGGTTTAACCTCAAGTTTCACATGCAGGTAAGATTTACAGGGTAACTCCCTAAATTTAAGACATTAAATTTTGGTAAAATTTTAGAAATTGAAAGAAAAAATCTAACTTGTCACAATCTTATTCATATAGACCATGGATTACGTGGTGGAACCGGTTCATATAATAATTTCTCCTAGTAATTAGTTTGAGTAATTAGTTTGATAGTGACTAATTCATATTTGGATCGTGTTCAATTCTTCTCGATAAGTTATTTCAATACACAAATCATTAGCTTAGCAAAGGTAACAAGCTAGTAAAATACAACAAACCCACAAAGAGGTACAAAGCCCACATGACACAAAACTCATATGTAATTTACAGGCGATGGAACTTGAAGTTGGAGCATGCACTTAATTACCAGGCATTGAGTCAAAGGCTCAAGTGCTTTCAAATTTCAATGTCTATTTTAATTATTCAATCAATATTCAAAAGACAACTGTCTGGACTGTGAGGTCTCAAGTTTAACTCCCACCGTATTCAATGCGTGTGGGTTTTGTGTTGTTTTGTTAGTTTGTGTTTAATTGCTCATGGAGTCAACAAGAATGAACCAATGTTATGGGAAGGAACTTGCTTAACTATGGAGATCCGAAAGTTAGCCAAAATTTTTGACGGTGTTCGCTTTGTTCACACAAAAAGGAAAGCTAATATTCGTGCTTGTAGTTTAGCTAAATTTGATTGTAATATATTTGCTAGCTATGTGCGGTACAGGGCTTTATCCCTGGTGTTTGTGATCGAGACTCTTTGATTGAATGAATCCAATAGGTTATTTGCATGAATCTACTAAAAAAAATATTCAAAGTACATATATTGAGTTCATTTGGTTGAATCCAATAGGTTATTTTTTAGGCAAATCAATAGGTATTAAGTATTTCTATTATTAGTACTCCCTCTGTTTCTTTTTAATTGTCCTTTTTGGTCAAATAACTTCAACTTTGACCATCTTTTAAAAAAAATATATAAACCAAAATAAAATTTTACAATAATACTCATAAACTTTGGAAGACAAGCTTTTCAATGTATATTTTTTGAAATTTTAGTTCTATATATTTTTCTTTTAACTAATGGTCAAAATTGAAGTTGTTTGACCAAAAAGGGACGATTAAAAAGGAACAGAGGGAGTATTTACTAGTAATTAGTTTTCATCTTGGATAGGGCTGCAAATGAGCCGAGCTCGAACGAGCTTGAACACGAACTCAGTCATGTTCGCGAACATTTTGTCTTGTTCAAGCTCTGTTCGTGTTCGTTTAAATTTTATGAGGCTCGTTTGAGCTCGGCCCGTTTATAAAATGCAATGTTCATGTTCGTTTATGTTCGGCTCGGTTAAATGTTCTTGTTCGTGAACAATGAACAAACGGGTTCATGAACACTAATTGAACACGTTCACGAACATATATTAATTTATCAATAAAATAAAAGTTGTTATGAACAACTTAGCTAAACAATAAACAAGCTATAACTAAACAAACAAACACATAAATGATTTTAAATGGATATAATAATATATTTTTTAATCTTAATGAACCATAAACGAATTTTAAACGAGTATTTAAACGAACAATAAACGAGCTAATAAATGAACATTTTTCGAACATGTTCGCGAACATAAACGAACTGAGCACTCATTGTTCAAGTTCGGTTCGTTTATTAAACGAACACTAAAATTTTGTTCAGACTCGTTTATTTTCCAAATAAACGAACATAAACGAGCTTTAACCGAGCTTGTTCACGAGCCGTTCATCGAACATCATGTTCATTTGCAGCCCTAATCTTGGATTTGTGTATAATTAAGAATTCATTAACTGGTCACCATTTATTAATGATATATATTCTCCTAATTTAGTTATTTTCCAACAAAATCACCCTAACCGCAATTCTTAATAAAAAATTTGTATTTAAACATTATATTTATGATCAAATTTGGTAAATTTCAATCAAGCACGACTCAGTTCCAAAACCTAATCGAAGGGTATAGTTTTTGTAAATTATATATATTTTTAGTTGTTTTCTATTAGTTTGTTTTCTTCTCCCTCTCCTTCTTTTTAATGTATAAAATTTCTAATATTTAATAGTCATGACTAAGTAAACTTATTCAAAATCCAATAACATCAGATCGGATCATAATAAGGAGAAACTCTCCTAATGTTAATTTTAATTTTTTAATCTACAAAACTAAAATATGAGACATTGTTTAAGAGATTGTATATTGAGATTCTTTCACTCGACTTGAAAACTTAAAAAATGTTGTTTTATGATCATTAAAGTTTCTTCTATATGTGTAAATGTAATACTCGAAGCTTAATTTAACTTAAGCTTCATTTGCATTACAACTAATTACAAGTCTCATATTATTATTGTCATGTTAAAAATGTTAGTATAACTTATCAAGTGATATGAAAATGAAATGGTAGAGACAAACGAGTACCATATGTGGTTTTATTATTTAATCAATTGAATAATTCAGGTTTGGTTAGCTGTAACAACGCGGTAATAATAAAATGGCTATGATTTTCATTTTTCAAGAACTTTTTTTTGGACAAATTCTAGAATGGCAGCAAGACTTTGAGAATTTGAACTATTCATTCATCACATGTTCTTTTTCTTTTTTTTTCATTTATTTTACAGATACATATTAAATTATTTCATAAAGTAACAAAAAGTTTATTACTACATATATATTTTTAGATATTATTAATGTCACACATAATACTTACTGTCGGCAATCTCTGATTAGTATATTATTATATATACCAACATGGCATTTTTAATACATTTCCTAAATAAAATTAAAATTTAATACATTACTTAAAGTTTCCATAAAGGAAAAGATAGAAAAAGAGAAATAAAACGTCATTTAATAGTAAAAGATTATATCACAGTGCATCATATTTTTAGCAACAATGGTTGATTCAAGTGATTTGACGTGTGTTTCTCTTGAATAAGATTTCGATTTCAAGTTTTTTAATGGAGAAAACCATTGTTAAGAGAGTTTTATCCATAGTGGATTATTTCGGCTCAAACAAAGTTAACTTGTAAATATATATATAAAAAACCCACCTTTTGTATTTATAAAATAAGTAAAAAGGATTCAAACCATTCAGAGCTCGTTTGGTATCGTTTTTGTTTCCTGTTTTCTGTTGCCAATTTCCTGTTTTTGGAAACAAAACAGTGAAAACATGTTTGACAGACTGTTTCCGTTTTCAAAAATTTTGGAAACAGAAGCAGTGTTTTGAAAAAAAGTGGAAGCAAAAATTTTGTGTTTTCATGTTTTTCCAAAACACTTCCAAAACACAGAAGCATAAATGATGAACAGTAACTCACATGCTTTTTAACCATTTTTTTCTCTTACTTTTTTATTTAAAAACATACAACCAAATTGTATATCCAAACATGTTTTTGTTTTAAAAAATTGACAATGCAACAAAAACAAAATGAAAACGAAAAAAAAAAAACAGAAAAACGAAAACGATGTCAAACGACCTCTCAATTCCCAACTTTATTTACAAACTCAACTCACCATTTTAAGCAATAATTTGTGTATAATTTTCTTATGTGTATACAAAACAAAAGTATTATATATTTTTTATTTTTTTATTTCCCACCTGCTATTCAAAGCTTTGGATTGACTAATCCGGATTCCACCCGGTCACACATCTGGGTTTGATGGATGAATTTGTCAATGTGGACAGTTGTGTACGCAAGATCTCGAACTTGAGACCTACTTAAACTAGAACAAACCGTTGGTAAACCTTTATTATTTTATTAAATTAACTTCAAAATTCCTCTAACTTCTTATTCCCTTCCATGTTCTCACTTCTCACATGTATTAAATCAAAACCTTAATTGGTTCAAAATATATTATCCTTTTGTTAAATAAAGGTTTAGAATTAGAAGTTACCGTCTCCAAAGTCGAAACAAATTGCTATCCTTTGAGATTTACATTTTCTTTTCTTTTCTTTTTTTTATTAGGGTTTTTAGATCCTAATAATGAATGATAGGAGCATGGAAAATATATCTACTTTAGCATTTTGAACCAAAGCCTATGTAAATTGTAATTAAGGTAAAAGCTCAATTGGCCTAAAACATTATTATCATTTATAAAATGTTAGGTATGCTATTTAATTTAGCTATTAGCATAAATGATGTACTATTGGCTTTTTTCATAGGCCATAAAGTGTTAAAAAGTTTATTGCAAAAAAAAAAAATGTTATAAAAATTTAATCAAAATAATTTTTTCAAGAAATAAAGTTTACAAATCAGAATTTATTTTGAATTTTATTTGCAAGAAAATTAAATAAAATGTAATTTTCCACCAAAAGAATGTAAATTTCGAATTTGTTAAGATTGACTGACTGTGACAGTTAGCGTAATCAAGGCCAATCATCACTTTCCTTTTTCCATCATTTTCTGTGAAACCACTTTCGTCAGCAAAAATCCAGCCCGTACTTTTTTATCCACGACCCGTCCGTAAATCCGCAACCCGTCAAAACTCGAAATCACCTCGAAACATCCGTTACAATTTCCCACTTCGTCACTAAAAGAGCTTGCCAAAAAAGAAAAAAAATAATTTTTAATATTTAATTTCGAATCCGCCAAAAACCTTCCACGTTAGTTAAATTTCTTCCTCTCCCTCCTTGTATAAATACCAGACTAGTTTCCCTCGAACGACGCCCCCAATTTTCCTCAGATTGCCAGCTCAGCTCCCGACGGACAAAAACCGTTAGTAAAAAAATAACAGCCAGCCAAACTCGTTCGAGTCCACTCGTTTCCCCGCCCTTTTTTCACCTTGAATCGGGCTCGAGTTTGCAGTTTGAACTCCGTTCGGGTTTGGATCTGGTAAGGCTAAAGGTAATTGCTGAATTCTTCTGGTCTTTTCGAGCTCTGTATGGCGTTGTTTGTCTCTCGCGGTTGAATGTTTCATTGGAGTCGACAATGTGATTTCGCGTTCGCGCTCTGTTATTTTTGTTCGTCCTTGTTGTTTTAATTTTAGTTTTTTCAATAAATTTTATACATTTTTGGAGAATTTTGAGGTTTAATTTGATTTTCCTTACTTCAACGGGTATATTTTTGTGAGATCTGATATTTTACGCGGTTAATCACGCGTGAAATCTTTTCAAGAACGAAAAGAGGGAAACTGAGATAATTAAGTAGATTTTCATCATCATTTAGTCATAAATCTATGTTAATTAATTTTGTCTAATGACGATTTTAATGATGATCAATAATTCTACTAAGTTTTCGTTGTTAATGGCTTAAGGCTGTTTCTTTTTGCTAATGTTTGTTGTCGAATGCTTCTTAAAGGTCAAGAATTTCCGTGTTGCCAGATCACGGTTGACTTAGCTGAATATATGTTTTTATTTGCCAAGTATTGATTTACTTGGAATTTGTCAATTCAAATGCTTTGAGTTGGAAAGTTGTGTTGTTTCTATTCTATCCTTCTAGCCGCGTGACTTTAATGGTGATTCCCTGTTTCCATGCCTCCATTGGAGAGTGAAGCAAGAAAGGAAATTCTTTTTCTTTTGACATTTAAATCAGTTAAAGGCTTTTGCTTTCCCTTGAATAGATAGGAAAGATAAAATAGCTTAAACCATCTGTCATTACTTGAAGCAGGGGTTACCTTATGGCTGGATTTCGTTTTAGGTTCCTTGTATATTGATTTGTCATTCTTGTTAAAGGTAGTATAGCCGGAATTTGTGTCGCGATATCAGCTAAACCTGCTTTTAGGTTTGAGCATCATGTTATTTTTCCCGGCTTAGGACAGGTGTTGAGTTTTTTGGTCTTTCCCCTTTTGGATGGCTTTAAATATGTCCGGTTTTCTTCTCTTTGCATTTCTGGATTCCTGTCACTCTTGAATTTATACTCTTCAGTTCTGGTTCGCTCATTTCCTTTATCATTTTTCTGGATCTACATATGTCAGTAGAGGAGTCTATGGGATTCCATTTTGTGTAGCATATCTTAGGCTGTATTCTTATTTTAGTGTGAATTTGGTTGTTTCTTAAGATCCTGACTGTAATATCTACAGGTTACATAGAAGGTGTATCACAATGAAGGCACTTATTCTTGTTGGAGGATTTGGAACACGATTGAGGCCATTGACCCTTAGTGTTCCTAAGCCACTTGTTGAATTTGCTAACAAACCCATGATCCTGCATCAGGTATATTTCTGAATCATCACCTTTATTCTAGACATCTGATGCTTGGAAACTTTCCTTTTGGTGTAGTGGTTTCTCTTTGTTGTTTTCTCAAGATAAGCTTTTTTATTTTGTGAATGATGTATCATCTACAGATTGAGGCTCTCAAGGCTGTTGGAGTAACTGAAGTTGTTTTGGCTATCAACTACCAGCCTGAGGTATGTGAGGTGTTTCCATGTGTAAGATACATATATTAGGCTTGAAAGAATAGTCTGGATGGTCAGTGGCTCAATTGATTTTAGGCTGACCAGTGGCCACTTGATTTTGCAGGTAATGTTAACCTTCTTGAAGGAATTTGAAACAAAAGTTGGGATTAAGATCACATGCTCTCAAGAGACTGAGCCAATGGGTACTGCTGGTCCTCTTGCTTTGGCTAGGGACAAGCTCATTGATGGTTCTGGTGAGCCATTTTTTGTCCTTAACAGTGATGTTATCAGTGAGTACCCATTCAAAGAAATGATTGAATTCCACAAAGCCCATGGAGGAGAAGCCTCCATTATGGTAACCAAGGTAATAATTCACTTCTACAATTTTATTTATTTATTTTTTTCAATTTCAGTTTGTTTTTTCTTGAACAGATCGTAATTTTTGGGTTTTGACTGAATAGGTGGATGAGCCATCAAAATATGGTGTGGTGGTCATGGAAGAAACAACAGGGCAAGTGGATAAATTTGTGGAAAAGCCAAAATTGTTCGTTGGAAACAAAATTAATGCTGGTATTTATCTGCTAAACCCATCTGTTCTTGATAGAATTGAATTGAGGCCCACCTCAATAGAGAAGGAGGTCTTCCCAAAGATTGCTGCAGAGAAAAAGCTGTATGCAATGGTCCTACCAGGATTTTGGATGGACATTGGTCAGCCGAGGGACTACATCACTGGCCTGAGACTTTATCTAGACTCACTGAGAAAGAAAGCTTCAACTAAGTTGGCCACCGGTCCCCACATTGTGGGAAATGTTTTGGTTCATGAGAGTGCTAAAATCGGAGAAGGATGTTTGATCGGACCAGATGTAGCAATCGGTCCAGGATGCGTGGTTGAGGCCGGAGTCAGACTCTCTCGCTGCACAGTGATGCGCGGAGTCCGCATCAAGAAACACGCTTGCATTTCCAGCAGCATCATCGGCTGGCACTCCACCGTAGGACAATGGGCTCGTGTCGAGAACATGACCATTCTCGGTGAAGATGTACACGTATGCGATGAAATTTACAGCAATGGCGGCGTTGTCTTGCCTCACAAAGAGATCAAATCTAGCATTTTGAAGCCGGAGATAGTCATGTGACAGCTCTGTTTCCAGATAAGTAGGGGTATGATCTTTTAGCGAGTATTTCTCTTAATTGTCTTCAGGAATGCGTTTGTTCTTTTGTTTTTTGTCCCTCCAACACAAGTGTAAAAACTCAGTTTCTCCAAGTCTGAGTGATGTGTCTCCGACGGTTCAAGGGTCATTTTCTGCTGTCAATTGCATAAAGATGATGATCATTGGTGTGAAATATGTAACTTTAGTGTGTATATATATATATATCCAAATAAATAATCAGCTGGTTTATCTGGGATTTTTGTAATTTATCAAGAATTATTAATTCTTTTAATTGTATACCATTTTAAATGAACCGTTGGCGAGTTGTTAATTGATTCATTTATTTATTGCATTGATCATATTTCTGTCATGAATTATTTTATATATGATGATGTCCCCATTGCATTGTGTCGGCAGCATTGGATCTGAATCTTTTCCCCATTTTTGGTGGGCCAAAAATGACAAAAACCATACTATTTTATAGCAGAAATCTCAAATCTGCACATTTTCCATTAAATCTTGCTAGAGGGATGGGCAGATCATAAAAGTAATGTCATCAAACTCTTCAAAGAGAGAGTTTAAGAAATGTCACACAATTCTTGATATTGCTTATCGTACATGCAATTCAATCCATGTAATAGTCATGATTAAGCCGATTGGAGGATTTGATTAACCAATCTTTCTTTAGAAATACGCACAATTTAAACTATGCGTGTATTAGTTTGAAGATTGAAGTAATAACCAATCTTTCTCGGATTTTTAGAAACGACGTATTGAAATACTAGTTACACAATGGAATGGTCACAAACTCACAATTGTAACGTATGTCATAGTTCGATGATTGAAGTAACCTATTTGTCTCGGATTTTTTAGGAACGAAAAATATGAGATTGTCGCGAGTCAAAATAAATTAAATGGTAGGTAGCAAAAATTAAAATTGGATAGGTACTTGTAGAGGTACATATACGGACTTTAAATGAGGTTAAATTATGTGGTCACCTCTCACTACTATGCACTCAAACACTAGGACTAGAATTATTTTGGATGTTTTCCGAAAGGGATATGGATTTTTGGGTCCAAATTTGATTATGAGGTTACTCTTTTTTGGTGCAAAGTATATCTGCTTAAAGGCACACACTCAATTTTCTTCCCAATGTCATGCATCAAAAGCAAGTGGGGATTTTGAGGTTTTCGTTAATTATTGTTTCTCTAAGTATATATCATCCTCAAAGGCTAATTTAATTAAGTTAGGTATGTGGCAATTCTAATAGTAAATCTCTATAATTATAATAAGTTTTTTTTGGATAATTAATCAAAATATTATTACTCAGCAAAAAGCAAAAGAGTTTTTACAGTTTACAAATCATGTGTTTTATGAACAATGTGTCCTATGAACATGATGGCAAAAGGTACTAGAAAAACAAAGAAAATAAAGAAGCTTAGCTACTACAGATTCTCCTATTAACTAAATCAGGCTTGACTCCAGTTAGACCATAGAGCTTGTGCCTAATGGTGTCTCCTATCTTCATGAAAATTGCATCAACTGTCTGTGGTTGTCTTCCATAGTACCTTGCATTTCTTTCAAGCCAAACACTATAACAGAAAGTTGTCCATGCAAGCTTTAACACTGTAGAGAGTAATGACTTACCCTTGAATCCTTTAACAGCCCATTGAAATTCAAAATCCCAATCTCTAGCTTCTCGAGAGAATCCGCAAGTGAGAAGTACCTTCCACCATACAGACTTTGAGAAATCACAAGAAAAAAAAGAGGTAGTTTCTACCCTCAATAGAAGAACTACATAGCAGACATCCCTTACTTTCCAATTCAATGCCCCACTGTGCTAATCTATCTCTAGTTGGCAATCTATTTAAGATAACCAACCAAGAAACAAATGAGCACTTAGGAACATGAAGAGGAAACCAAAGTAGCTTCTGCCATATCTTCTTCTCCTATACTTGTGTCGTAGAAACTCATACACCTCAGTTGCTCTGTATTTGTTGCCTGCAAATGACCAAGATACATTCCTAGGCAAAATATATTGCTCAGCATAAACTCTTTAACCTCAACAATTTTTTAAAACTCCAGCTGTACCTTTGTAAAAGAGGGATGTCCATAATCGATCTCCCTTTTAGAATGATAAATACTCTAAGTTAGCACCGATGGGCCTACACCTGACGAACCTAGGAATGATTTTTCTTTTAGGATACAACAATCGGAAGCATGTATCTACCAGTTGAGTCAAGGCGTCAAATGCAATAACAAATAAATATTAATCATTAATGTATTTTATACAAATATATCACAATTATTTATAAAATGAGAATGTTAAATGTATTTTACACCTGACGAACCTAGGAATGATTTTTCTTTTAGGATACAACAATCGGAAGCATGTATCTACCAGTTGAGTCAAGGCGTCAAATACAATAACAAATAAATATTAATCATTAATGTATTTTATACAAATATATCACAATTATTTATAAAATGAGAATGTTAAATTTGCTGATAATTGCATGATCTGATGATAGAATATTGAATGCTTAATTCTAGTAACAAAAACAAATGTTCAAGCCCATAAATTATACAAGTATAAACATAAAATAATCAATTTGAGTAAGACAACCTTAAGGTTCTATTTAGGTCTGCATCTTCCAACCAACAAATTCTAAGTTTCGAGCAGTCAAAAGTTGTCCACATTGGAACATTGAGATCCTTTTATTTATTTATTTATTTGTTTTGCTCCTATCTAAATTTAAATGAAATCTCTATTTCTCACCTAATTTTGATTCTGGCAAACTATGATAGCCAACAATAGAAACCGCAAGAATTCCCAAATTGTTTTTGTACATAATTTCCTTATTTCATGATGCCAATTTGCCAATAGAATAAAGCCAATTAAAAAGCAAAACGTGTAGTGGGAATTGCCTTGATTATATGAGGGCTTAAGCTTCCTAGATATCCAAATCGTCCAAGATTTGATAATTGAACTCTTTAATCGTCATTTATTTAGGAAATTTTTAATGAAAATAACATTCAAGTGTATCATAATTAAACGAGCCCCTTTTCATTTTTCTAGATTTTGGAATTAAGTGGAGGAAAAAAGATTCACCCAAGAGGGATATACATAAAAGAATGAGTGGCCTACCCATGTGAGAAATGACATGCATCACATATCATAATGGGACCAAAAAAATATATATATATATTTTGTTTATTATTATATTCCTTATTAATGTTGAAAAATAGTTAGTAATTATTAAAAATTGCAGTTGGTAGACCTACCACAAACAAATTAAAGAAAAAAAAAAGATTTCCTAGAAGGAAAAAAAAAACATGCAAAAGCTTAAAGCATAAAAGATAAACTCCATATCAAGTTTGTAGATTATGTTGGCCCCTTTTAAGGCTATAATAACAAAGAGAAAAAAGGAAATAGTAGAAAATAGAAAAGGGTTTATGCAAAAATCATAAAATTTATATCTAATTAAATAGATGGTCTCAAATTTCACATTTATGGTCCTCAATTGAAACTAAACAAATTAATTTCATTTTCCCATTTCTCTTGCTGACCAAGAAAGGAGGATAAAGCATATTCCCATGTCATTATCACAATATATATTGTTTATTGGGCTACAAGAATGGACATGAATTATCAAGACATAGACATTTCAACACTTGTTGAACTATTGTTTTCAAAAGCAACAATTTGAAATATAGTAAAATTTTTGTTGGCTATGGAAGAATGCTCTATGTAAAATACTATGATATATATATATATATATATATATATATATATGTAAGGCTGTAACTTGTTTTAAGCTGAGTTGTATCCATCATGGTGGAGTTAGAATTTAGAAACATAGTTTTAGTTCCCTTTTCTGTCACCCTTTTACAGCTAATTACTTACACAAATGAAGTAATGAACCAACCTTGTCTATATCAGTGTATTCTTAGCACTGCTGCACTTAAAACTACCCAACACCAAGATTCATTCTTTCTTGTCTATACTAAATTCTTCTAACAAGACAAAGTTTGTCCTAGAATAAGCAAGAATATGATAATTCACCAAGAAACAAAGCTATAAATGCTCCAAGACTCCAACAATTAATGGGGGAATTAGAGTATTTATACATTATCATAAAGTCTAACCTTTGTATATTGTGCTTGTTTTTGCACAAGTTTGGCCCCCCTCTATTACTTTCCATTACATATTAAATCATCATTCACGGGTATGACTATCGCGATTCACGAGTGGTTTCTACATGTGAATGGTGATTAAAGTTGTGTTACTTGACAGAAAAGTAATGGAGGCTGCCCAATCTGTGTGCCTGCATTTGCAGCAGAGCATTTTCGTGTCGACAACTACCTGAGAAAGTAATCTTTCAGCTTATCAGTCATTCATCATGACTAGGTTTTCTACTATGGATCATAATTGTCTATCATTGTACTTGCACATGTTTATTGACAGTAAATGCATATGTTTAATGACAGATAGATGTTGTTGGGAAGTATAGGTCTCAGCATTTCTGTTTATGACAGATAAGAACTCACTTCATAGCTGAGACTTCACAACTTGAGGCTTGTTCTGTTCCAGCAAATCATATACTATATCTTCTCACCATTCTGATGAATGGGAATTTCTTCCCTTTGAAGTCATATATCCTATCTAAATGTTTGGGCCTAAAAGTTGCTAATCTTCCACTCATTGTAGCAAATATTGCATGAAAACCCAACTACCCATGAATGTGGTGTTGGTATTTTGGTGGGAAATGAAAAGGAAAATCTAGAATTAGAAGTCTAGGCAACAATTTTACATACTGTCACTTTCTAGTCTGTTTTTGCTGTTCTTGAACTTCAATGAACATAAGTACAATGTATGATTTCAGAAAAAAAGATGGTGACAAAAGAAAATGCTAAAACTATATATCTATGAGGTGATTTCCAAGAAAATTTAGTATTTCACCGTGGGAAATAAATATTAAATATATACTACTTAAAGAAGAATGAGTAGGGATGCTACATATTAGGTCACCTAAACTGCAGCCAAAAGCCAAAATGTGACATGAGAAGATATGGCAAGGAGGAACCAGGAGATGAAGGCCAAAGATATGGATGTTTGGAAACGGCTGCATGAAATAGGAGCTGATCTGCAATATCCCAAGTCTCTTGCATACAAAACTGTTACACCAGCAGATGAGCAAGCGGCTGCAAGAGATAAAATAGCTGTCACCTGCATTAAAATGAATGAATATCAATAGCTGAAAAGAATGGTTATTTTTGCCCCCTTATCCTCATAATGAGTAATTGATGAATTAATATATGTTGTTTCTGTTTTGAGCAACATGACTCTATATGGTTAGAGAGAAACTTTCTTACCCAATCGCCAACGACAAATAGGCTCACTAAGACAGGGTTCTGCAGGTTTCTTTTGGACCTCAGAGCATGCAAATCAAGACAGGCTAGTGCAAAACTCCATAGAGCTTGAAGCCCCATTGATGCAATCAAATAGCTGAAGCCAATAAAAAGGCAAGGAGCGAACGGTAACTAGTTAGAATTCATAAATTCTACAGAAAAATCTCTGAAGAGTACAAGGGGATTATTACCAAGTACATAAAATAAGCAGGGACACCAGAACAGTAAATATGAAAATATCACCTTGTCTTGGTGAAATTTATGAAAACGCAAAAAATGTTTCATGTTGAACAAAAAACAAGGCAAGAATGGGTTGTTCATTGGGTTTGATTATGTTTTTTCATTTATTTGGAGTCACTGCAATTAGTCATTTCCTATGTTCACATCACACATAAGGAAGTGAGAGTGCTTTGTCTAATGGGATATATAGTAGGAACAAATTAGTTGAGACTAAAAACTATCTAACTCTGCCATTTTCTAAAATGTGGAACAAATTAGTATATAATTGTCAAACTCGATTAACATTCCATAATTTCCATTTTCCTTTACCACGGGTGAAAGTTACAGTTTAGACCGGTATCATCTTCTTCATTAGATCATTCTTTTGAGCTTTTGAAACCATCTAATGAAATTCTTAAACAATTCAAAATCTCAAGTATGAAGTATATATGCCTAAGAAGTAAGAACTAGTTTGTCAAGGAAGAAAATAATGAAAAACCAATCAAATGGTTCAGAAAGAAGTGTCTAACAGTTTTCATATAAAGATCACCATCAATCCTTCATGTCCAAGTAAGCAAGAATATATATAAGCAATTAAGAAAAAAAAGGAATAAATAATATGAATACCAGAAGGCAGTGGAGTTAAAAAAGCCATGAGCAGAAACCATGACTCCAATTGAAGCAGCAGCAAAAATGCACTGACCCATTCTCAGTAACAATCCACTCAACTTTCCTGGACTACCAAACAAGGCCATTTCCTCTTAAAACAACATTACCAAATTCTCCAGAAAGAAGAAAACAAGAGAAAGTCAGGGTAAGGAAAGGAAAGGGAAAGGAATCAGAGAACTGAAGAAATGGGATTGTTCAACAGCTTAACTAACTTTTAAGTTTCTTTTTTTCCCTTGCAGATATGGGTTACAGGTTTTAAGATTCTATTGACTCCAGCAGGGAATGCTTTGATCTTTTTCCAGGAAAATGACATTGAAGTTTATTATGTTTGACAGCAACATCAGCTTGACTTTTTGCTGTTGCCTTTATCGTTTTAAGGAGTGTAAAGCAGTATTTTTTTTTTCTCCATATAATTTTTTAATGGTAATTATTGGTAAAAAGTAGGATTTATTTCCTTTTTCTTTTTCTTTTTCAGTGAAGTAAAAGTAAAGGTGTCATTGTCTTGCTTGTGTGTAGACCTTCAAAAATTCAACCTTTTGTTGTAAAAAAAAGTTAAAATGAATAGTTAGTTCATTAACTTATACTGAATTTGTGAATTAAGTTAATACAAGTGGTAGGAAAGACTAATACCTGAAAAACAGGAAGAGAACAATTGACCAATTGACTTGACAACCATTATCTTATGAAATTTCCCTTAATCTCAGGGATAATTGAGGAAGTTTTGAGTCAAAATTTGGATAAATTTTGGAGCAATTATGTAAAGGGTTTCTTATCTGGTTTTGATCTATGTATGCTTTGAAGCATGTGGAAATTACATAGATGAGTAAACTCAAGAGAGAAGAATGTATGAATCCACATAAGGAAAATGGTTTTCTGGATTCCTGCAAATGGAGAAACTGATTAAGCTGAAATGGAAAACATGAATGTAATTCGCGCTATGATCGTATAATTTAAAGTATTATTTGCAGTGAGCAACTAGCAGTTCATGATACAACAGATTTTTTCATAGGCATATAATCATATATACAGAAAATTCTATTAGCACCTATTATTCTTCTTTATATTTGATGATAGAGTCTTTCATACTTGCAAAGGCCTATTCCTAACTGAGGAATGCTCCTGGATAAGAGCTTCGAGAACTGCATTCTTCTCTGCAACATCTTTGAATACGATTCTCCTACGATGACCTGGAAAATAATTGCTAACTTTTGAGATTGAAAACACTGATGATTTATATGGAATCCAATTTCTGTTCTTTAGGACAGATATTAAACAAAACAGAATGTTTTCCCTACTAGTTTTATATTCTTTCTTCAAGAATTGACACCGATTTCAGTTTATACATGAAGAAGACAATTGACACCAACCTGGTATTATCCAATTGAACTCAAACTCTAATAACTTCTCAATACTTTCAACCTGTATATCAACTGTCAGAAACAAAAAAAAAAAATAGTGAGCATAATAAAAAAGATGAAGAAAAAGCTCAAATGATGAAATATAAGAAGAAAAATATCTGTTAGAAAGACAGGCTCCTGAAACCTATTCATTAATTTAAATTTACAACCAAAAAGATGAGAAAAATTGAATGAAATATGATTATTAATTACATACATTTCTATTTATTAGCAATTTCATTTAGTTTTACCTGGAAGTCTATTGAAGCACTCCAAGATGTCCAGCTTAGATCCTGTCACCATAAGATGATCACCACTGAATAGAACCTTGAGTGACTTATAAAACAAGCAGACTGATCCCTGCAACAATTTCATAAAATGTAAACTTAGGTCAAACTGTTTAGTAAATTCTGAGATTTCAAAATCAAATTCCTGAAGTTTTATCCTTAAGAGCTCATTATTGACAACTAACAGTAACAAGATGACAATTATCAACTTAGGATTAAAAAAGGTGTGAATCTGACATTAGGCAAAGTCAACCTAGAACTGTGTCAAGCCATAAGGGAAAAACTCACTTCTGTGTGGCCTGGAGTGTGTATGAGCAAAATGTCATCTGCAAGGCTCCATGGACCGCTCCCCTCTAGCTTGATCTCTACATCAATGGTACAATCTTCAACCTACAAAAGATGAATGATACAAGTGAGAGTGCGAATTACTGCATTAACTATGCTGTAATATGAAGAAGTTGCAAATTAGTGGATTAAGCACATCAGCAGCACCAAAGTGAGAGTGCAGAATTCAATCAGATCTGATAGAAGAGCATATCATAGGTAAGGACATGACACATACATCTTTAGAGTGCAGAACTCGATCACAACCAAGTCGTTTCGACCACTTCCCATGATCAGCAACATCATCCCTGAACATTGGAAAATGGATCAGCAACTTCTACATGACCAAAAGATGAAAAATTTGTAGTCAACCTACTTGTGGGTTAGAAACATATAGCGCACTCCACCCAGCGTCTCAATCTCACGTGCAAGTCTCTCAGTGAATCTGGGGCTGCAGAAAAAGATCAACCAATTTAATTAGTTCAACCTAATATGTGAAGTAATCCTAGCATTGAGAAAGATCTAGAAGCATTACTATTTTCATATATTTTTCCTAGAATATTGACTGGTCACTGCAGAGTTTTAAACAAACTTCTAGGAAGCAAAAGGTATAATTACCTATCTATAAGTATATTTCCTTCAGGATGAACAATCAAGTAGGAAGTAGCTCCATATGATTTCTCAGAATGATATCCACAGTGATAAACACCCTAAAAGTATATCAGATATATCATAAGTTCAATGCAGTCTGTCAAATGATACTGTTAAATAAAGATGCAGTTAGGAATGATAAGGGTTACCGGCAACTTCTTCTCATCTATTGGAATTGGAAATGTTTTCTGAGCATCTAGGATATCAGCAGGCGGTTCTTCTGTACGGATTGATCCAGTTGGACAGGAAAGTAGAGCCTGAAACATAAGAAAATTCATTATAAGATATCATCACCTAACTGGAAATGTTAGTTACCAGTGAAAAAAGGCTACCTGGAGAGCCTTTAATCGATCTTCCTCGCAAGTTGGCTGTTTAGAAACTGCAGACATCCCATCAACTCTAGTGAAGACTTGCTGAAAAAAAAAAAAATGACTAGACATTAAAGTATCTTAAGAGCAAGCATAGTTTCAAACATTGTCCAGGCAAGGCTGCACTCTGTCATCATATAATAAAACAAGCTTAGATAGAAAATTTACCGGAGCCATCCATCGGCAAGTATCACAATCTATGCATGTATGATCTGCAAAAAATGGATTCCAAGGCAAACAAAAATTAGCAGAAAGAAAAAAAACAGGGTATTTTCTGCATGGGAAAAATTAAAAGCCCTTCAATCAATGAATTCATATGAAATTTACCAACAAAAATGTCTCCATCTACATTCTGGGGTCGTCTCTGTCTTTCCCATTTTCCAGTAGCTGGTTCAGCTGGACTTTTAACTGCTTTAACTGATGAAATTCTTGACACCCAGAAGTTGTTCTTCTGAAAACTGTTTGATGACTTCTTCTTCAGTTTATCAACAGAAGATGGAAATATTGAGCTGACAAAAGTTGCAAGATTGATAACATTGTTTGCCATAGCCATACTGATTTTTACTTAAATTTCTTCTCTCTTTTCTTTTCAGTTTCGTTTCCATACCAAAAGGAGAAAATTTATATGGACGTGAACAGAGCTGGGTCTGGGTAGCTTGACTTTGTTTAGATAGTGTTTTAGACTTTTAGCCTTTGCCCATGCTGTACTCTTCTCAGCCATGAATGGTTATGAAAAAGAAAAGAAAAGCCAAAAGATTGAATTTTTCTCTAGATAATTAATGAACTGAAGAAAAATAGTGAGGAATTGAGAATGATCAACCCAAGAATTTAGTAGTATTTTGGTAAGCAATGATTTCATCTCCATATTCAATTTCCTGATAATTCTAATTATTAAAAAAAATGTTATTAGTTCTAAAAAAAGGGAAATAAAGCCCAATTTCAACCCCAAATTGTGGCCCATATTGAGCCCATTTCCAGGACCAATTTTATGTTTTGTAATTTTTCTGTTAACCCTAAATTGAACTGAAGGAGATTTGCATCTGCTGCTTCTTCTTCTTCTTCTTATTCGGCATATCTACCATCGGATTAAACTTGTTCAAGGCAGCATCATCTTCTTCAACGGCTAAAATTGGGTAACCCCCAAAAAATCTCTTCCCTTCAATTATCTTTCTGTTATAAATGAAAAAAGAGCTATGTTTCATTTCTCTACCAAACCCTCTTCCAACAAGTTTTGCTAAAATTGATTGATGATGCCTTGAACAAGTTTAATCAGATTGTAGATATGCATCCACAATTGGTATAGGCGCCATTGTTAGAATGAAGCATTATTCAACTGCTGTTTCTATCATCATTAGAAAAATGGAATCCCTAGGAATTTATTCTGATGTTTGTGACATCAGAATGGGTTTGCACTTTCTTAATTCCTTGCAGATTAAGAAAGAGATATTTCTGGTTTTAGCTATTGCAGCCTGCAGGTACTCTTCTTTCTTTCTTAATTCCTTGCAGATTATCTACTGCTATAACTTAGAATTTACTATGTATATATAAGAGGTCTTGATTTAGTGTTTGCAATACTTTCCTTCATGTTAAACAAATTAATTACAATTTTAGGTTCAGGGAACTGTATAGAAGGTTCTGCATTGAATGCTCATATAGATTCAAGTACATAAAGTGTTTGATTTATAAACAATTAGCAGTCTTATGTTGCAAAATAAATAGGTTCAGGTGCCTAGGTTAGATTATTAGCTTAAAAGTGCAAATCTGGTTCAAGGATTTTGCTTCATTCCTCCTAGGGCTCTTACCTGTTTGCTTGAGCTTTCTTTACATTTTATATTAGTTTAGCTTTAAAATTATGATAACTTGCATAAGCTTTTCTACTCTTAATTAGAGAAGGAAGAAAATAACATGAGACAGATAATGCAATTAGATGGAAAGTAAAGTTTATATAGTTTTGATTCTTTCTTAGTTCAACTATTTATGTTTATAAAACTATGGCTAGTTGCAAGGCATGTTGGAATGATACCACCCAAGTTATTTATAAATTAGAGATGTCAAGATCTGTGTATCATAACTTTATTATTCAACAAATTCAATTACCAGTCAATCCATTTTTGAACTATGCTTCAAATTGATGATAAGTTATGCAATTAATAAACTAACTAAGGAAAAATCAAAATCTAATGACAAGGGTATGCAATTTTAATTTTATTTCTTTCTTCTTTTTATTGGGTTCAACTTGCATTAATCTCCCTTTAATAAAGGATTGCTTACTAACATTTCTCAAAAGTAAAAGAGGCCAATTCAGTGTTTTTACCTACTAACTTCTGGATGGAAAAATGTCCTCTAATTGATAATATGTTATCCACTTCATATTGTACCAATATTTCTTGTTAATGCACAAAGCAACTTTTCCCTTAAAGAGAGAAAGAGAAACAACTTAAAAACTGCCCAAAGAAGGTGAAAATTAACACACATAACGTAAAGGTATGATGAAAAATTTTAAGGGAATAAATTGGCTGAAATCTTAATTTGGTACTAAATCTTTTAAGAAAATCGCAACTTAGTACGAAACCTTTTATTTCGTCCAATTTGGTACCAAACGTTTTATAAATAGACCAATTTAGTACTTTTCTGACTGCCGTTAGTGGGTGAAATATACGCGCCGTTAAGTGAAATTTAAGTGAAAAAAAATTGCGACGCGGCCTTTTTAGTTAATTAAAATAGCCATGTGGTGTGGTTAATTTATTAATTAATTAAAATAAGGATTTAGGATTTTAATTCAGTTAAAATTAAAATTATTAACTAAAAAAAATAAAAAAAACCAACACCCCAACACTGACAACCCCTCTGCCTCCTTCTCCGACAACCGCTCTGCCTTCCAAAATCCCTCCTGCTCCGACAACCTTATCACCACCCGAAACTTGTTTGACATTTCGGCACAGAAGCCCCTTTGCTGCCACAATCAACTCCTCAAACACCACCATGGCTTCCCCTGCAACACCTCAAAAGTAAAAAAGAAAAATGAGGGAGGTGGAATCACATGGTCATTAGTTTGTTGTCTGTTCCCCTGGGCCCTCCTTTTCTCTTCTTCTTCTAATTATTTTTCATCTCCTTCATCTTTTTTATTTTATTCCTTTCCTTCTATCACCATAAGCAGTGCCTCTGCTCTTTATCTTATTGTTCTTTTTTTAAATCCCTAATTTTCCTTTTTACTCCTTCCTCCTCTTTATCTGTCCATTTCCTTTCTTTAATGTGTTAAAGTGTTCTCAAATTTTTTTAATTTTATTTGCCAATTTGAATGCCACAAAAAACAATTAAATTTTCTTTTTTTTTTCCCATTCGTCTTACCTTCTCCGGTTCTCCCTATTTTAAACTCTGTTTTTTTTTAAACGTTGAATTTAATGATTGAAATGTAATGCTTATATTCTGGGTTAGGCACAATATTCCTCTGACTGAGTATGATTGATCTCTTGAAATTATGCTCCATGAGCTTCTTCCTTTTCTCTTATTTTCGGTGGTTTTGGATTGTGAGGTGTGAGCTGGTAGAATTTTTTTCTCATTTCTTGTAATTGCTCGTGGGGGAATTTCTGACTATGGTTGGGCAGTGTTGGTTTTGATTTTGGGATGATATTTCAATTGATAAAACATATGATGATGGTTATGATTGACTATAGCAATATGGTTTTTCTCGATTCTTGTTGGATTTAGAGGATGTGGAGGATTTTGGGATTTTTAAGATTAGATCAAAAAAGAAAGAGGAAGCTTTTGTGAAATATGGCGGTCGTTTGACGTTTTTCGCGACCTTGACCGGCGGCCGACGCGGCAGTGACGATGGGTTATGATCGGCGGACGAGATCGGCGGCCGAGACGGCAGTGACGGTGGGTTATGGTTTCGGCGAAAGATTGACTGTTGCCGGTAGTGGTCAGCTGGGTTTATAAAAAGTGTTCTCAATTGTTCTTGGTGAGTTCTTGGTAGTAAGGCTTCTGATCCATTTTGAACACAAAAATTTAGAAATTGTGTTTTAGGGTAAAAAAAAATTAGGTTGGGTCAGTGTAAAAGCCACGTGGATGACAGAAAAGGAGGTTTAACGCGAGTGTATGTCACACACTGACTAAAGACCTGAAAAAGTACTAAATTGATCCATTTATAAAACGTTTGGTACCAAATTGGACGAAATAAAAGATTTGGTACTAAGTTGGGGTTTTCTTAAAAGGTTTGGTACCAAATTGAGATTTCAGCCGAATAAATTTATAGATCCTTTGCGTAAAATGCATTATTATCACTATAAATATGTAGTTATAGATATATTATATATTGCAATATAGGATCTCCGAATGATACATAACTTTGCAAAGATGGTGTAATCTTAATTAGCTGCACATGCTTCCCAACTCACAAAATTATGATATCCTATTGTCATTGTCCATGGTTGACCTGCTCCTAAAGTATAATACTCTTTCTGTCCCTTTTTATAAGTCCCCTTCTAGAAGTTTTTTTTGTCCCAAAATATAAATTCACTTTCTAAACCCAATACATATTTATAAGTTGTTTCCAAAATTAGCCTTGAAAATGGAAGGATAGTTAAGAAAGTGAGTAGGAGGAGAGAGAGTGAGTGGGGGAAAGAGTATAGGGGTAAAAATAGAATAACAATATAAAACTACACAAAATTTTGAGCCCTAACTAACTTTCTTAATCTTGATGATATAGTTAAAAGGGACTTATAAAATGGGACAGAGGGAGTGTATTTTTTTTTTCTTGGTGTTTACTTAAAGGTTTCACGTTAATCACAATGAGAAAAGATGCTGCATGCCCACATTATATATACATTTAGAAGAAAATGCACTTTCATCAACCATAATCTGAATAGTTCTTCTCTCTTCCCTCTGGTCTTTCAATAATACCTTTTTATATTTTTGTTCCATGGATAACCGATTCTCGTTTTTACCAGTCTCCGTCACCTTCCTTGTGTTTATTCTCATGGTGTTTAAAATATGGATGAAATCCAAAATAGGCTCACCCAAAAAACAACTCCCTGAACCATGGAAACTGCCTATTATAGGACATTTGCACCTTCTTATTTTCTCCCTTCCCCATCAATGTTTGAGAGACTTAGCTAGAAAGCATGGTTCCCTAATGCATCTAAAACTTGGTCAATTATCTCACATCATAGTTTCTTCTCCAGATGTTGTTAAAGAAATGATGAAAACGCATGATATTAATTTTGCTAACAGGCCCTTTTTCTTTTTGGTAGGAAATATAACATATAATTTTACAGATATTGCTTTTGCACCGTATGGAGGCTATTGGAGGCAGCTTCGAAAAATTTGTGCATTGGAGCTGTTCAGTGCAAAACGGGTACAATCGTTTCGGTCAGTTAGGGAAGAGGAGGTATCCAATCTAATTGCATTAATCTCTTCTAATAAAGGATTGCCTATCAACCTTGGAGAGATGTTAAACAACTTAACTTATAGCATCACTTTAAGGTCAGCGTTTTCCGGAAGACGCAAACAACATGAAGCATTCCTTTCATTTTTGAAGAAAACTCTAGAAGAGTTAGGTTTATTTAGTGGTGTTGTTGATCTGTTTCCATCCATGAAATTGCTTTATTGGATGAGTGGAACTAGAAAACGACATCAGAGGCTGCACCATGATCTTGATGAGATGTTTGAAAGAATCATTGAAGAACATAGAGCTAACAAGGCAAACCCGAAGAACGGTGATGAGGTGACGGATGATCTAATAGATGTTCTTTTGAAACTTCAAGACCGCGGAGACCTTGAATTTCCCTTGACAACTGACAACATCAAAGCTGTAATCTTGGTTAGTTTTTGATATCTCATATCTTTTCTTTGCATTTGTATAATCCTTTATATTACCTTACTCGTAGATAAAAATAACTTCATCTTAACAATTGATTGGTTCAAGTAGTTTGACACTTGTTCCCCTGAAGTAAGTTCTGGGGTTCGAATCTTGTGAATGAAGATTTTCTTCAGGAAAGCCCCCATAGTAGCCTGACCCTACATGAATATCATTAATGGTTGACCACTAAATGGATATGGATACCTATAGTTAAAAAAAAAAGAAAAGAAAAAGAAACTTGTCTAAAGTTAATTTGATACTCCCTCCCCTTTTTATTTGTCGGTTTTCCTTGTCCTTTTTATGTGTCGTTTATGGACATAAAATACCCTGTTTCCAAAATTAACCTCATTTAAAGTGTATGGAAAATTGGAATGTGGTTGAATACAAAATAAAAGGGGAGAGATATAATCTTAATTGCAGGGATAATGTAGGAAATTAAGTAAGTCAAAAAGCTTCTCAAATTTATCAATAAAGTACTTTAACTACTTTCCTTGTATGTACAAATTGGTTCTTGCGACGGATAAAAAAGGATAGAGGGAGTACTAACTCTGGAAAGAGGGATTTTTTAGTGTTATTGCACCAAAATAGTACAGAGTTAGAGTTGTGTCTCGAAGTAATCAAGTACTACTATTTTTCAGGACATCCTCGCAACTGGAACTGATACAAGTTCAACAACGATTGTATGGGCTATGGCGGAAATGATGAAAAATCCACGAGTGATGGAAAAGGCACAAGCAGAGGTGAGACAAATCTTTGATCGAACCGGAGAAGTTAATGAATCAAACATTCATAAATCAAAGTACTTGAATTTGGTAATCAAGGAAACTCTAAGATTACACCCTCCAGTTCCGTTAATTCCCAGGGAAAATGTGGAGAGATGTGAGATTAAAGGATATGAGATACCGGCAAAGTCCAAAGTGCTTGTTAACATATGGGCAATTGGAAGAGAACCCAACTATTGGAATGAAGCTGAGAGGTTTAATCCAGAGAGATTCCTTGATAGTTCAATTGACTATAGAGGGCTAAACTTTGAATATATTCCATTTGGTGGTGGAAGGAGGATATGTCCCGGCATATCATTTGGTATGGCTGTTGTTGAGCTTTGCCTTGCAAATTTGCTCTACCTTTTTGATTGGAAACTCCCTAATGGCATGAAGCATGAAGATCTTGATATGACCGAGGCCTTTAGCGCTACTGGTAAAAGGAAAACAGATCTGTGCCTGATTCCAATCCCATACGATGCACCATGTGTTGAGAAGTAGAAAAAAAAAAAACAATAATACAACTATCATATTAATGAAGTTGGGGAAAAAATTAATACTTGCAATAATCACGTTTCAATATTTGGCTGTTAGTGGCCCTCAATTCTACTTTGAATCATGTATCTGCAACATGTTTATCATGTTTGCTCCATCTCCGGTAAACCAAATCTAGCAAGAAATTATTAGGTGAGACTCACCCATCAGATCAGTCATGGACCAACTATTGATTCGCGATAATTCAAAGATTTTCTAAAACCATATCCCAACTCAATAAAATATTAATTTTGAGAATTTACCATTTACATATGGTTTATTTTGGAATGGGCTAAACAATTACCATTTACATATTGTTTATTTTGGTATGAGTTAAACTCTGAACTAAAATTATGTTTAAATTTTATGAACTGATTTGATGTGACCAATTTTAGTGGTTGGTGTCATGATCACGTTACCTAATGGACGGCCCATCTACTAATTTCTCCAATTTAGCCCAATTAGATTGTTATATTTAAAACCCAATTTAGCTCTAAATTGTATACATCAAATATTCGAGGACCGCCCTCTCTTTTTTTCTCTCTCAAGTTCTTAATTTTTTTCCAAGTTTTTTTTGTATACTCCTCCTCTTGATCATTTAAGGGGAGGAGGAGGTTGATTTTATTGTTTTTTTTTCCTTTGTTTAGAATAATCTCCCTAGATCTATAGATCTGTTGGGTTGAGTTTTTTGAGTTAGTCAGTTAGTCACACTTAGTGTGTCTCCGAGTTTACATAGATTGAAGACAGTTTCGTCATAGTTTTGATATGATTTTACTTTATGATCTGCGGGTTAATCAAGGGAGTTCTCGAATCACTCACCTTTGTGTCGTTTTTGAAAGTTTTCTGTTGATTAAATTACACAGAAACGAGAGCGAAGAGGTATCGTAGACTTATGAAGAAGGATTGAGACTCCAAATCATCAAGATGGCTCGGGTCGTGAAGCGAGATCAAGATCTAAACGCGAGAGATGAATACTTTTTTCAACCAATTGTAATTTCTAGTTACTATTTTGTAATTTCATTTATATAAATGAAAATTACAGTATTTTTCTTTCAAAAAAAAAATATTTGAGGACCGAAATAAGTTCAATTTTTATGTCTTGCCATTAATTTCTGTTAAACCTGAGGATGAATTGAGGCATGTTTTGAGTCCATATATATTTGGAGAAATTTTGGAGCAAATTTTCAGATATACTTTGCTGGTAATCGCTGCAGCTTTTCAAATGGAGGGTATTATTCCTGAATCATGTTTGAATCCATTTAATTTATTTCTTTATTTACTTTTTATTGGATTCAACTTGCATGCTCAAATCACCTAATCTATTATTTTCTCTGCAGTGGAAGTTTTCAAGGTGATTTGTTGGTGATATATAGTTTGAAAGCTTAATAGCATAGCATGTATCTACCAGTTGAGTCAAGGCCTCATATGCAATAACGAATAAATTTTAATCATTGATGTATTTTATACAAATATATCTCACATTTATTTATAAAATGAGATTGTTAAATTTGTTGATAATTGCATGACCTGGTGATAGAATATTGAATGCTTAATTCTAATAACAAAAACAAATGTTCAAGCCCATGAATTATACAAGTATAAACATAAAATAATCAATTTGAGTAAGACAACCTTAAGGTTCTATTTAGGTCTGCATCTTCCAACCAACAAATTCTAAGTTTCGAGCAGTCAAAAGTTGTCCACATTGGAACATTGAGATCTTTTTATTTATTTATTTTTTTTGCTCCTATCTAAATTTAAATGAAATCTCTATTTCTCACCTAATTTTGATTCTGTCAAACTATGATAGGCAACAATAGAAACCGCAAGAATTCCCAAATTGTTTTTGTTACATAATTTCCTTATTTCATTTGATGCTAATTTGCCAATAGAATAAAGCCAATTAAAAAGCAAAACGTGTAGTGGGAATTGCCTTGATTATATGAGGGCATAAGCTTCCTAGATATCCAAATCGTCCAAGATTTGATAATTGAACTCTTTAATCGTCATTTATTTAGGACATTTTCAATGAAAATAACATTCAAGTATCATAATTAAACGAGCCCCTTTTCATTTTTCTAGATTTTGGAATTAAGTGGAGGAAAAAAGATTCACCCAGAGAGGGATATATATATACACACACACACACACATAAAAGAATGAGTGGCCTACCTATGTGAGAAATGAATATGCATCACATATCATAATGGGACCAAATATATATATATATATATATATATTGTTTATTATTATATTCCTTATTAATGTTGAAAATAGTTAGTAATTATTAAAAATTGCAGTTGGTAGACCTACCACAAACAAATTAAGAAAAAAATAATGGGACCAAAAATATATATATATATATATATATTTGTTTATAATTATATTCCTTATTAATGTTGAAAATAGTTAGTAATTATTAAAAATTGCAGTTGGTAGACCTACCACAAACAAATTAAAGAAAAAAAAAAGATTTCCTAGAAGGGAAAAAAAAACATGCAAAAGCTTAAAGCATAAAAAAAAAAAACTCCATATCAAGTTTGTAGATTATGTTGGCCCCTTTAAGGCTATAACAAAGAGAAAAAAGGAAATAGTAGAAAATAGAAAAGGGTTTATGCAAAAATCATAAAATTTATATCTAATTAAATAGATGGTCTCAAATTTCACATTTATGGTCCTCAATTGAAACTAAACAAATTAATTTCATTTTCCCATTTCTCTTGCTGACCAAGAAAGGAGGATAAAGCATATTCCCATGTCATTATCACAATATATATTGTTTATTGGGCTACAAGAATGGACATGAATTATCAAGACATAGACATTTCAACACTTGTTGAACTATTGTTTTCAAAAGCAACAATTTGAAATATAGTAAAATTTTTGTTGGCTATGGAAGAATGCTCTATGTAAAATACTATGATATATATATGCGCCATATGACAGCATAGCTGTAAGGCTGTAACTTGTTTTAAGCTGAGTTGTATCCATCATGGTGGAGTTAGAATTTAGAAACATAGTTTTAGTTCCCTTTTCTGTCACCCTTTCACAGCTAATTACTTAAACAAATGAACCAACCTTGTCTATATCAGTGTATTCTTAGCACTGCTGCACTTAAACTACCCAACACCAAGATTCATTCTTTCTTGTCTATGCACATTCCTCTAACAAGACAAAGTTTGTCCTAGATTAAGCAAGAATATGATAATTCACCAAGAAGCAAAACCATAAATGCTCCAATATAGTTGTGTTTGTATTTGCACAAGTTTGGCCCCCCTCTGTTACTTTCCATTACACATTAAATCATCATTCACGGGTATGACTATTGCGATTCACGAGTGTTTCTACGCGTAAAAGGTGATTAAAGTTGTATTGCTTGACAGAAAAGTAATGGAAGGAGCCCAATCTGTGTCTGCATTTGCAGCAGAGCATTTTCGTGTGGACAACTACCTGAGAAAGTAGTCTTTTCAGCCTATCAGTCATTCATCATGACTAGGTTTTCTACTATAAATGCATATGTTTAATGACAGATAAATGTTGTTGGGAAGTATAGGTCTCAGCATTTCTGTTGAATGGTTACTGAGAATTGCTCTTTATTTATAAATCTGGTGGAATGGGAATTTCTTCCTTTAAGTCATATATCCTATGAAAGTTGGAATGTTTGGGCCTAAAAGTTGCAAATCTTCCACTCATTGTATAAAATCATGAATGTGGTGTTGGTATTTTGGTGGGAAATGAAAAAGAAAATTTCAAGGATAAGCTAAATGGCTTATGCAAAGAAAATCTAGAATAGAAGTCTAGGCAACAATCTTGTACATACTGTCACATTCTAGTCTGTTTTTGCTGTTCTTGGACTTCAATGAACATAAGTACAATGTATGATTTCAGAAAAAAAGATAGTGACAAAAGGAAATGCTAAAACTATATCTATGGGCAATTGGAAGAGATCCCAACTATTGGAATGAAGCTGAGAGGTTTGATCCAGAGAGATTCCAATCCCATACGATGCACCATGTGTTGAGAAGTAGAAAAAACAATAATACAGCTATCATATTAATGAAGTTGGTGAAAAAAATTAATACTGGCAATTAATCACGTTTCAATATTTGGCTGTTAGTGGTCCTCAATTCAATTCTACTTTGAATCATGCATCTGCAACATGTTTTTTTCGTTTTTAAGATGCATTTCAAAATCTGGATTTTTTTTAGAGAGGATAAATGTGGATTATTTTAATAAAGATTGTTGTAATCTATTTCTATTAATGATAAAGCATCCTAGCCCAACTAAATCCATTAAGAAAAAATTAACATTACTTTTGCTATTGTGCCGTTTCCATTAAACCAAATCTAGCAAGAAATTAGTAGGTGAGATTGACCCATCAGATCATCATGGGACCAATCAATAATATTTGTGAAAATTCAAAGATTTTTTTAGACTAAAACCATATCCCAACCCAATGAAATATTAATTTTGAGAATTTAACATTTACATATTGTTTATTTTGGAATGAGCTAAACTTTGAATTAAAATTATGTCTAATTTATGAACGGATTTGATATGACACAATTTTAGTGGTTGGTCTCATGGTCAAGTAACCTAATGGACGGCCCATCAAATAATTTCTCCAATTTAACCCAACTAGATTGTTATTATAATTAAAATCCAATTTAGCCCTACATTGTACCCATCAAATAATTTCTCCAATTTAACACAACTAGATTGTTATAATTAATTAAAACCCAATTTAGTCCTAAATTGTATACATCAAATATTTGAGGGCCAAAATAGGTTCAATTTTTATGTGTTGCCATTAATTTCTTTCAAACCTCAGGATGAATTGAGGCATGTTTTGAGTCCATATATATTTGGAGAAATTTTGGAGCAAATTTTCAGATATACTTTGCTTGGTAATCGCTGCAGCTTTTCAAATGGAGGGTATTATTCCTGAATCATGTTTGAATCCATTTAATTATATTTCTTTATTTATTTTTTATTGGATTCAACTTGCATGCTCAAATTACCTAATCTTATTTTCTCTGCAGTGGAAGTTTTCAAGGTGATATATAGTTCGAAAGCTTAATATATAGTAATTTATTTCATACTTGCAAATTTCCTATAGTTGTTTACTTTCCACTATGATTAAATAATACCGTCTACTTCTCTTTATAAATAAATTGGATAAGAGAAAGACACTGCCAAGAAAAATAAAATGAGTACCATTGAGGGTAAGAGCCAAAGCCATGGGAATTCATCGAAGAGTGATGCCAAAAGATTGAATTTTCTCTAAATAATTAATGGACTGAAGAAAAATAGTGAGGAATTGAGAATGATCAACCCAAGAATTAGTAGTATTTGGTAAGCAATGATATCATCTCCATATTCAATTTCTGATAATTCTAATGGCAAATTATACAATACACCGTCAGTGGAGTTTAGCAGACTACACAAGCGGATCCTGAAGGGTGACATGTGTCCCTTAGAGACTAGATTGAAATATTTAAAACTTAAATAATTCAAAAAATGGATATGTGTCAACTCCATAACCCGCTTGTGGAGTCCAAAATTTACACCCGGTGTATCATATAATCACCAAATTCTAATTATTAAAGAAAATGTTATTACATCTAAAAAAAGGGAAATAAAGCCCAATTTCAACCCCAAATTGTGGTCCATATTGAGCCCATTTCCAGGACCAATTTTATTATAACTTTATTATTCAACAAATTCAATTACCAGTCAATCCATTTTTGAACTATGCTTCAAATTGATGATAAGTTATTATTATGCAATTAATAAACCAACTAAGGAAATCAAAATCTAATGACAAGGGTATGCAATTTTAATTTTATTTCTTTCTTCATTTTATTGGGTTCAACTTTCATTAATCTCCCTTTAATAAAGGATTGCCTACTAACATTTCTCAAAAGTAAAAGAGACCAATTCAGTGTTTTTACCTACTAAATTTTGGATGGAAAAATGTCCTCTAATTGATAATATGTTATCCACTTATATTGTACCAATATTTCTTGTTAATGCAAAAAGCAATTTTTCCCTTAAAGAGAAAGAAAGAGAAAACAACTTAAAAAATGCCCAAAGAAGGTGAAAATTAACACACATAACGTAAAGATATGATGAAAGATTATAAGGGAATAAATTTATAGATCCTTTGCATAAAATGCATTATTATTACTATAAATATGTAGTTATAGATATATTATATATTGCAATATAGGATCTCTGAATGATACATAACTTTGCAAAGATGGTGTAATCTTAATTAGCTGCACATGCTTCCCAAGTCCCAACTCACAAAATTATGATATCCTATTGTCATTGTCCATGGTTGACTTGCTCCTAATAATATTTGTTTCTTCGTGTTTACTTAAAGGTTTCAAGTTAATCACACTGAGAAAAGATGTTGCATGCCCACGTACATTATATATATATATATTAGAAGAAAATGCAATTTCATCAACCATAATCTGAACAACCCCATTTCTTTTTGTTCCATGGATAACCATTTCTCATTGTTACCAGTCTCCTTCACCTTCCTTGTGTTTATTCTCATGGTGTTTAAAATATGGATGAAATCCCCCAAAAAACAACCCCCTGGACCATGGAAACTACCTATTATAGGACATTTGCACCTTTTTATATTCTCTCTTCCCCATCAATGTTTGAGAGACTTAGCCAAAAAGCATGGTCCCCTAATGCATCTACAACTTGGTGAATTATCTCATATCATAGTTTCCTCTCCAGAGGTTGCTAAAGAAGTGATGAAAACGCATGACATCAATTTTGCTAATAGGCCTTTTTTCCTTATGGTACAAAATACGACATATAATTTTACAGATATTGTTTTTTCACCATATGGAGGCTATTGGAGGCAGCTTCGTAAAATTTGCGCATTGGAGCTGTTCGGTGCAAAACGTGTACAATCATTTCGGCCAGTTATGGAGGAGGAGGTATCCAATCTAATTGCATTGATCTCCTCTAATAAAGGATTGCCTATCAACCTTGGAGAGATGCTAAGCAACTTAACTTATAGCATCACTTTAAGGACAGCTTTTACCGGAAGATCCAAACAACATGAAACATTTGTTTCAATTTTGAATAAACTTACGCAAGAGGCAGGTGGTTTATTTGGTTGTGTTGTTGATCTATTTCCATCCTTGAAATTTCTTTATGGCATAAGTGGACTTAGACAAAGACATCAGAGGCTGCACCAAGTTCTCGATGAGATGCTTGAAACCATTGTTGAAGAACATAGAGCTAATAAGGCAAAGCCGAAGAATGGTGATGATGTGACGGATGATCTGGTAGATGTTCTTCTGAAACTTCAAGACCGCGAAGACCTTGAATTTCCCTTGACGACTGACAACATTAAAGCTGTAATCTTGGTTAGTCTTCTGATATCTCATTTCTTTTCTTTTCTTTTCTTTGCTTTTGTATAATCCTTTAATTACCTTCAAATAACTTCATCTTAATCAACAATTGATTGGTTCAGGTGGTTTGACATTTTTTCTCCTTAAGTTGGTTCTCGGGTTCGAGTCTTGTGAATGGAAAAAACCATTATTGGGAAAGTTTTACTCCATATAGTAGGCTGACCCTACTCGAATGTGATTAGTCATAGACCATTAAACAGATACATATACCTGTAATTAGATAAAAAAAAAAAACTTCATCTTTTAAGTTAATTTGATAGTAACTTTGGGAAGAGTAATCATTTTTTTAGTGTTAGTGCACCGAAATAGTACATAAATAGTTGTGTCTTGAAGTAATCAATTAGTACTACATTTTTCAGGACTTGCTCGCAGCTGGAACTGAGACAAGTGCAGTAACAATGGAATGGGCTATGGCGGAAATGCTGAAAAATCCACGAGTGATGGAAAAGGCACAAGCAGAGGTGAGACAAGTCTTTGATCGAACCGGGGATGTTAATGAATCAAACTCTCATGAATTAAAGTATTTGAATTTGGTAATCAAGGAAACTCTAAGATTACACCCTCCAGCTCCTTTACTAGTGCCAAGGGAAAATGTGGAGAGATGTGAGATTAAAGGATATGAGATACCGGCAAAGTCCAAAGTCCTTTTTAACGCATGGGCAATTGGAAGAGATCCCAACTATTGGAATGAAGCTGAGAGGTTTGATCCAGAGAGATTCCTTGATAGTTCAATTGACTATAGAGGGCTAAACTTTGAATATATTCCATTTGGTGGTGGAAGGAGGATATGTCCCGGCATATCATTTGGTATGGCTGTTGTTGAGCTTGGCCTTGCAAATTTGCTGTACCATTTTGATTGGAAACTCCCTAATGGCATGAAGCATGAAGATCTTGATATGACTGAGGCCTTTAGCGCTTCTGCCAAAAGAAAAACAGATCTGTGCCTGGTTCCAATCCCATACGGTGCGCCAATATGTGTTGAGAAGTAGAAAAAAACAATACTGTATCACGTTTCATTTGGCTGTTAGTGTTCCTCAATTCACTTTAAATCATGTATCTGCAACATGTTTTTGTTTTCGAGATGCATTTTCAAAATGGATCATTTTAATAATGATTGTTATATAGCATTTTAATAGGATCATATGCAATTTTAATTTTATTTCTCTATTCTTTCCATTGGATTCTACTTGCATGCTTCAATTACCTAATATGCAGTATTTATTTTCTCTGCAGTGGAAGTTTTCAAGGTGATTTGTTGGTGACATATAGTTTGAAAGCTTAATATATATATTAATTAATTTCATACTCTACTTTCCTATAGTTGTTTTTTTGGTGAAACTTTCCTATATAGTTGTTTACTTTCCACTGTGATTAAACAATACTGTCTACTTCTCATTATATATATTGGATATAAAGAGAGAGACAGTGCCAAGAAAAATAAGATGAGTACCAGTGAGGGCAAGAACCAAAGCCATGGGAATTCATCGAAGAGCGTAGCCTGAAAAAATGGTTTCAATCAATAATTAATCTTTTGTGCTGCTAAGGCTGCTGCGGCCTACCATTTGAACTGTTGCCCATTCATGATGGTAGAAAAGTGGAGCCGGGAATCGGAGGCCAGAAAGGTCAAGTTCAAGTTCAACGACATCGAGCAAATTAAAGGTAAGTTTCAACTTCGAAGAACAAGTCTATCTTGAACACTATACTTTCTATTTTATTTCACACATGTGATCTGTTTGATAATTTCTATTAGTATAAAAAAGGACAAGGCTATGTGTACTACTTCTGAGCACACTACTCTTGTACACTACCATTTATTACCATTGGATGTGGACTTGATTTAAATAACAACCGTTGGATATAGATAATATAGCAAAGTACTGTGTCATATGGTAGTGCAAATAACTTTACCGTATAAAAATTCCATTAATTAAGGCTCAATTTCAACTTATGGCACGTTTAGAGGCTCTAAACGTGCCGTAAGTTGAAAAAGCTAGGTTTGGTGTATTGGAGTGGTGGGAGCAATTGTCTATGTGGCAAGGGAAAAAGCATAATTTCCAAAAGCTGAAAGATGGAGCAATTGAAACGGTGGGTTTCTTTAGCCAAAAAAAAAATGGTGGTTTCTCAACCATTTCTTTTTTCCTTTTTTGTCCTAAATTTTTTTTATGAAAATCCAAAAATATCCTTCCTTTAATTCTAATATATATTTAAATAAAAATAAATATAAATTAAGAAGTAAATAAATACAAAAAATAGTAATAATCTATATTATATATAAAAGTACGAATAAGGGAAAACTTTATGTTTTCCGATTGTACTCTTATTTTTAAAATATATTTCCAATTGTACCATTTTTTTAAAATATATTTCTAAATTGCCATTACTAAATAATATTTTAATTATTCCATTTTTTTAATCATAAATTATTCCATTATTAATTATTAGATTACATAGATTATATAATACGCATATTAAATTATAAGAAAGTCAATTTGGCTTTTTGTTTCCAATGTCCTATTTAATTTTACCTTTTATTTTTGTTTTCAATCGTTGTATTTAATTTTGCTTTTTGTCTTTGTCTCAAACATCCTATTTGGGCTTAGATAATCTGAAGCAAATGTGCAATGGGCCTTTACTTTAGATGGTCCAATTTCTCATTCCTATATGACCTTTTTTTTTATTCATTTTGGTTGTCAATTAGTTTATTATTCAGATTATATATCTTATTAGGCCATGACTTTATAACTATCTATACTATATTTCAATTTCTCATTCATATAGGTTTTTTTTTGATCCGTTTTGGTGGGCAATTAGTTTGAATATTCAGATTCTATATCTTATTAGGTCATGACTTTATAACTATCTATACTATATATAAAGTGCGAATAAGGGAAACTTTACATTTTCCTATTGTGCCATATTTTTTCAAATATATTTCTAAATTACCATTATTAAATAATAATTTAATTATTTTACTATTAAAATAATATAAATTTATATTATCCTCATTAATTAGGATCCAACGTGGTTTAGCATCTGAATTTTCGTACAAAACATTCTCCAAGTGGGTTTAGGAGAAGATCAATTATGTCCAGAAATTACAAGGGCAAAATCATCCACCAAAACGGAATAATTAGGTCTCGAGATAACATAAAAGTTGTAGATCTCGGAATCCTCTTTCCAACGGTATCTCATTTACATTTTTCTGAGCTCTGAATCAAAAGTTATGAATTTTCTTCCAAAACTGCTCTTATGAAGTTCTCCTTTCAATAGGATTTAACAGTGCTGCATCATGGCTAAATTATTATTGCATCATAATTATTGATTGGACTTGGATTCCTTTTTTGGGTTTCCATATTAACGAATTGGGTTTAAGAATATCAGATTTAGACTTCAAATCATTTGGTTTGCAATTTGGACTTCATAGACTCAAACGAGACTAATGGGCCGAAATGAGATAAAATCAATAGTTTCTCCAAAGCTATATATCTATACTATATATAAAAGTACGAATAATGGAAAACTTTATGTTTTTCGATTGTACCCTTTTTCCAAATATATTTCTAAATTGATATTATTAAAATTTATTATTTAACAATTAATTATAAAATTTCAATTTAGACCGAATTATAAGTTTTGTAAAATTGATTTTCATTAATGAACATGCAAATTTATACGAATAATGGGAAACTTTATGTTTTCCGATGGCACCATTTTTTCCAAATATATTTCTAAATTTCCATTATTTAAATTTAGTATAATTTTATTATTTAAAAGTTAATTAAAAATTTCAATTTAGACCGAATTATAAGTTTGTCAAATTTGATTTTAGTTGATGAACATGTAAATTTCCTTTACAATTATTTTTTTAATTTAATATTTTACTTTTAATTTCAATTTTTAAATGTTAATAAAAAGATTAAAATAACACTAACACGTACAATACTATCGTTAGTGAAGCTCCATCTCTTCGTTAGATAATGTTTTGCCGCATTCACTTTGTTCAATTGGAAATTATCGAGTTAAAAGAGTAGGTGATATTATGATTTTGATTTTCTTGTCTCTATGTGGTTATCAAAATTTCATAAGATGTCATGAGGAGGGTATCAAAATTCCATAGTGTGGTTATTATAATTTCATGAGGAGGGTATCAAAATTCCATAGTGTGGTTATTATAATTTCATGAGGAGGGTATCAAAATTCCATAGTGTGGTTACCAAAATTTCATATGGAAGTTACCAAAATTTCATAGTGTGGTTACCAAAATTTCATAGGATCATGTTATTAAAATTTTTTAGGTTGGTTATTGAAATTTCATAAGGTGGTTAAATTATCACAATTTTATAGAAAGGTTATCAAAGAGATTATCAAAATGTCATAGCGAGGTTATAAGAATTTCATAGCGTGGTTAACGAAATTTCATTAGGAGGTTACTAATTTCATGGGGAGGTTATCAAAATTTTATAGTGTGGTTATCAAAATTTCATATGAAGGTTATAAAAGTCTCAGTTTCATAAGGAGTACCAAAATTTGATAGAAGGATATCAAATCTCATAGAGTGATTATCGAAATTTCATAGAGATCAGATTATCAAAATTTATAGGAAGATTATCAAAATTTCATAGTGTTGTTATCAAAATTTCAAAGCGAGGTTATCAAAATTACATAATGTGATTATCAGAATTTCATAGAGGGGTCAACAAAATTTTATAAAGAGGTTATCAAAATTTCATAAAGAGGTTATCAAATTTTCAAAATTCGATTACAAAAATTTCATAGTGGTATTTCTGGGGAGGTTATCAAAATTTCATAGTATGGTTACCAAATTAGGAAGATTATTAAACTTTTATTATGAAGTAATCTAAATTTCAGGGAGGATATAGAAATTTCATAGTTTAGTTTTCAAAATTTCATAGTATGTAGATCAAAATTTCATAGGGAGGTTTATCAAAATTTTATAGGAAGATTTATCAAAATTTCAATAGCGAGGTTATCATAATTTCTTAGTGTGATTATCAAAATTTCAGAGTGTGATTACTAACAATTCATATGGAGCTTTTTAAATTTTCATACGTGGTTATCAATATATCATATGAAGGTTATCAACATCTCATAGTGTTGGTTATCAAAATTTCATTGGGAAGTTATCAAAATTTCATATTGAGGTCTTCAAAATTCCTTAGAGAGGTTAACAAAATTTCATAAAAAGGTTAAAAAAAATTTATAAAAAGGTTCTTGAAATTCCATAGTATCATTATTAAAATTTCATAGGAAGGTTATCAAAATTTCATAATGGGATCATAAAAAATAGTGTAATTATCATAATTTAATAGAGATGTTATCATAATTTCATATGAATATTTTATTTAAACACATTGGGCCACGTGCAACGCACGTGAAAGATAAAACTAGTAATATTTAAAATGTAGTAACTAATTATAATATATATATATATATTTGTTGCCAAAAAAATATAATATATATTTTTTATTTATACTAATATCCTTAATGGTCATTTTACATTCTCATCTCACCGCCATCATTGTTTTCACCAAACACATATTTTCTCACCGCTGCTTAAGTTTTCAAAGTTACAATTCTAATCTCATATGTACAGTAACTAATCTCCTCATTTCAATCTCCCCCACACCAATCTCACAACTCTACCAAATAGAGCCTAAAACAACCCACAATATGCAATGGGCGAGTCCCATCATGCCATCTATGGTCCCGATCAATAAAATTGTAATTACTCAAAATTATTCTTAAATATTACGAACAAATTTAACTCCAATTATCATTAGGTGATTTACTGGGTAAGTCCCAAAATCAAAATGGAGAGGACATTGATTAGTATAGGATCTTAGTAATAGTAGAAAAAATCTGAATTGTCACAATTTTATTAATTAGGACCATGGATGACATGGTGGGAATGATCTATGTAAGATATATTTGGTAGAGAAATTAGTATATAAGACAAACCCATGAACACCATCTAGGGACCGACCACTAATATGGTGACAATTTCTAAACTTATTTCAATATAATTTCATAATAGTTTGGGGATTATCCCCCACATCAGTAGCAAAAGGAGGGATAGCAATTCCCTCTTTCCTAGGCCTGCGGTTAGAAGCAGGATCAAAAGTTTGGGAGTTATCCCTATCATTAACATCAAAAAGCAAGCATAAGCATAAGCAAAATATAAATCAGTCTAGTCCTACTAGTAATATCAGTTTCAATCCCAGTAGATATAAATCTGGGGTACAAAATATTAAGCATAAGCAAGATAACTGATAGGATTGTGCGAATGTCAAATGAACTCCTAAAATTTAGGCACAATTTTAGCCTAAGGTTTAACCCCTTTTAAAATAAACCATGCATAAAAGGGTTAGTCCCCAGATTTGAAATATTATTGGAGAAATTATTAGGTGGGATGAACCCGCCACGTCAACTATGGGAGACCAACCAATAATATGAAGACAACTCATCAATTTTCTAAAACCATATCCCAATAATATCTCAAATTTGGGGACTTATCCTTTATAGAGGATTTATTTTAAAAGTGGGCTAAACCTTGGGCTAAAATCTTGCCTAAATTTAAGGAGGTCATTTGACATGACAA
>AWWV01014034.1:0-40791 GCA_001974805.1 Corchorus capsularis | reverse complement strand
TAAGAAATTAAAAGTAGTTGACATGACATCAAGTGTTTTTTTTTCGACAAGTGTAATAAGATAAGCTAGAAAGAAATTACAAGTTGACATGCAATATCTGAATCTGATCTTAGTCTGAATGATAAAGGGGCAATTAAATGGGCAATTATAAGTGTTCTTGTTTAATAATGCTGGGCAGATTTGATAATATATGGATGGCCAGCAAAAGAAAGCTTCAATCATGCGAAATTGCTCAAAGGGCAACACCATTGAGATGGAGAAATTAGATAATTTGCAACTATATATTTATCCTCTTTGAAGAGTAGAAATTATTAATATGATGAGTAGATTTTAAATATGAGTGTATATATATTCACAAAATGTTGTTTAAAAGGCTAAGTGGCAATTTATTGAATATACACGTCAACTTTTCAGATTGAAAATCACAACTCTTAGAGGAAATATGTTTCATCTTTTATTAATTAGAACAATCATCATAAAATAGAATTTGTTTTATTAATCATATCATTTTTCTGTAATTATGGATATAATCCATAAAACAGAAATTAATTACAACGATTTAAATTACTAGATAAGAATAGGTAGCATGGCAATATGCCATGAACAACCACCAACCTCTATGCGAATCATTTAAATTTTGATGCAGAAATCCTTACGAAAGAAGAGCTTCAAAAAATGTTCCCCACCCAGCATGGAGATGGCTAGCTTTAGAAACCAATTGTACACCATTTTTTTATTTGATTCGATTTCTCCTTTTCTCCTTCTTGCTACTCTCTTGCTTTGCTTATGAACATGCAAAATGTTGAGTCTATATATAATGGGTGGATGATTGTTGGCTATAATCTAAATGAATATGATTATAGTTATTTCTCTTTTAATTTGGGGGTTATACTTGCACAAAAAGTCATTGCAAATTGTTAGCCTAAATAGAAACGAAATCTTTGTAATTTAATAATGAAAATTGACATTGTTCCATTTTAAGTAATTCAAGAAAAAAAAAGAAATTTATCAATAACTTACCTTTCCACAAAAGGAAAAATTAAATTTGTATAGAGACAAAGCTACATTCACTTCATGAATCAAATGTATTTGGCCATTATCATAGAATTCAACACATTTACTAATGTATGCAAATTTGAAGTTTTTATTTGAACTTTGAAGTGAGCTACTATAATATATTGCAGTTGATGGTACAACAGATTTTCCATATATACGTAACATATATACTGATGAAATACACCATTACAAGGAACTTGAAATAAACAATACATTATTGCATCCAGTGGAAGTAATTATTTAAATTTCTTACAAAGACAAAAGCTAAAACAGAGTAGACTCTGTTACAGTATCCATATATTTGCTCCCAATGTAGCCCTGAGGAAAAACAATCTATTACATTAGATTTGGAAATTGAAACATTATAAAACCAGAGCTCCATGCATATAAAACAATCTGTTACAGTATCCATATATTTCCCCAGAGCTCCATGCATTTTCATTGGTTTTCCTTAGCTCTCTTCCTCTCCTTCTCTGAATCAATTTTGCTTTTCTTTTGTTCCATTGCGGATGATTGGATTATTGAATTCATCCTAGATTTCGATACACACGGAATCTGGAATGAATACAAGAATCCCATCCTTCCGCAACCCTACGTCCTCCGCCGGCGCTGTCGCCGTTCGATATGATCCAATATCTATCCTACTGGAACCATGTGTTCTCCATGATTAATTTGCATCATGGCTCTGTTCAACAAGGAACTACTTTAAAAATCTGTTTGTTTCCTTTTCTTTTTTTTTCCATTTCCTTTCCTTCTTGAATCTTTGAATTCATAACATGTTTGTTGTTGTTTGCAAATTGATGAGTATGGAATGACAGAGAGGCAAACCTATCAATTAGCAATGGCAGTTGTATGTGAAATTTCTCAAAATTGAACTTTAAGCTGTTTTGCCTTTCCTTTAAGATTGGGTTTGGTTGGGGAATGTAATTCCACATACCACATGACTAATAATGCTTTATTATTATTACTAATAAGGCTAGCAATGTTTTCCTCTTTAAACCATAGTTGATTAAATTCGATAGGGGTACAAAAATAAACAACACAGAAGATATGAGAATATAATATTACCAGCTATATGGGTGGGTATGACATTCCCATATGAGAATATCTTTTTCATTTTTTGTTCAACAAAATGTCTCATACCAACATTTCTATGGGAATGTTACATTCCCATTAATCAAACCCAACCTAAATAAATAAAAAATGGTGCCAAAAAATAAATAAATAAAAATTTAAAATTCAGTTACAAATTTGGGCTCTTGAGGGTGTGAATCCAAAAATAGAAAAGGTGAAATTTTGGATAAATTGTTCGGCCCAAAGTTATGCAGCACATAGTCGGCCTACAAGTTCAACTCCCATAGTGTTAAATTAAGGCAATTCTCTTTTTCTAGCCAAAAAGAAAAAACAAAAAGGCAATTCTGGAATTTGCTTCCTTCTTCAGACTTGAAATCCATCAAAACAGGGGAAAAAAGCGTTTCTCCATGGATGAAAAAAAGGGGAAGAAAATGAGAGCTTGTGAAGATGGGAGCAAGGGAAAAGAAGCGAAAATGTTGTTGACACTGACAGACCTCCCAACTGTTATGATCATGGAGATACTCTCATGGCTTCCTTTGAAATCCCTTTTCAAGTGCAGGTGCGTTTGCAAAACTTGGTTTCAAATTTCCTCGAATCCTCACTTTGCAAAACTTCACCTCTCACGATCACCTGTTAGCATCCTGATCCAAAATCAATTACCCAGAAGAGAAGCTGCATATTTACGCTTGTACCAGGTAGTACAAGCTCTTGATAGTGGTTTCATTCAGATTGAGGAAACGATTTTTTCACCTAGATTTAATCTACCCGACTGTTCATTTGATATTGTCAATTCTTGCAATGGGTTGGTTTTGTTATCTAGATATGATATGAAATCAATTTATGTTTGCAATCCAGTTTTAGGCGAGTTCATCACCATTAAGGTTCCTAAAGTGGACAAGGGATACAGTAATGGCTTTTGTTTTGGGTTCAGTGTTAAAACCAATCAATACAAAGTGGTACACTCGTTTTATGATAGAAAGGGGCCAAAAGCTGAACTCTACACTGTTGGAACAGGATCGTGGAAGAGTCTGGGAAATGCCCCTGATTGTTATAATCTTCAATACTCTGCTCTCTTTAAATTTAATACATTTTTACATGGAGCTCATCACTGGGTTGAGTACTCAAAATTTAGTGGCCAACCAATTGTTTCCATTGTTTGCTTCGACTTTGAGGATGATATATTTCGGGAAGTTCCATCTCCACCTCAATTCAAACCTGAGGGAGATGGCTCTTTGATGTTGGGGGTAATAGAAGATTCTTTGTGTGCTTGTTGTTACCGTGACAATGATTCTTTTCAATTTGATATATGGGTCATGAACGATTATGGTGTCAAGGAATCATGGACTACGCAGTTTCGCATTAAAAATGTATCCTTATATGACAGCCGTTGTGATTACTTCTATCCATTGATGCTCTTGAAGAATGGGAGAATGCTATTGTCATACAACGACACGAATGTTGTTTGTTACAATCTGAAAAAGAAGAGATTCAAGAAGACTGATATTTATGCTAAACATTTTCACTTCTTTATAAGTGCATACACCCCATGCTTTGTTTTACTCAAGGATGTTGCAAAAGGAGAACAAGTCTCAAGGTAATCAACTAATCATACTACATGTACATGGGTATTAGCTGCATTCGTATATTCTTTTTCATTCTTATTGTTTGTTTGTTTGTGTATGTTTTGATTATGCATCACACTCTGAAAGCTTGTTTCACTTCTCTGCCTTATGAATCAATATATGCCTTCTAGATACTGTATACATCAGTTAAGAAGTTATTATCTTGAGCTTGTGTTTGCAACTGATATGTCTCCTAAAACTGGTTAAGCTATAGGTATATTTATAGGTTTTACATAATATGTCTTCTTCTAAGAAGCAAATGATTTGATACATTTCACCGCGAAAGATTTTGAATGGTTTAAGAATTCTTTCATATTTTGATGCAGCTATCATGAATGTTTGTTAGTTTAGGGACTACATTCTCAGTTTCAGCTTTCTCTCAATGAAGAGTTTGACACAGGGTTGAATTGGTAGTCATTCAATCTTACAGCATTTTTTCTTAGCAAAGTTGTTCACCATTTAGATGAGATGGATATTTGCATGACATTTAAAATACAAACTATGACAAAAAGTTTTGCAGCTGCTTCAACAAGGATCTACTTTAAAAAAAAACTGTTTGTTTCCTTTTCTTTTTTTTTCCCTGTCCATTTCCTTTCGTTCTCAAATCTTTGGATTCATGACATGCTTGTTGTTGCTTGCAAATTGATGATTGTGGAATGCAAACAGGAGAGGCGAACCTATCAATTAACTATGGCAGCTGGTGTAGTGAATTTGAAGTGTCACTTTCATAGAACAAAGACGGCAATTCATTTACAAAGTTCCAACTTTTGGGAAGGATTCTCTTCCTCTGTCCGAGGTTTTATGCTTCCTCTTACAAGGAAGTTACTCTGTTGCTCTGAAGACCAAAATGTTGCTGAAGCTGCTACACATTGTGATTTTGATGTTAATGGAAACTTTTGCCATTGGAATTGCTTATGATGCATATGTATTTAGTAGGAAATACTAGTAATGTGGTTATATATATCATCAAGCTCCTTTTTATGTTTTAAGATTTTCTTAAGCTTATGGTGCAATAACCGTCATTTGCTTATTCTAAATCATTAACTGCAATATTGTTGATGCATCAATTTGCAGAGAGAATTAAATAGGATCCTTTGACCAAGAAAGTGGAGATAATCCTAAAGCTTCAACCTGCTTGGACTGGTTTTATTCAATGATATATTAGGGTAGTTAATAGTTATAGAATTTTCTAGCTTTCTAGTAATGGGTTCCTGCCAATTACCAAGATGCTCATCAGAAATCATTTTCTGACCCTATGGCCTATGGACTCCATGGGTCTATGCAGATGAAAATGTTGACTGATAAACATGAGGAGCACTATGACACTATGGTTGCAACTAAAACTCAACTTTATGCTGTGTTTTTTATGTAGTACTACTGACTCAGATGTTACTGCTTTTGTTAACAACACTCTTGGCCTTTGCAAGCATGTCTAGGTGATGACACCACTTAAGTTGTTTGATGAAAGATTAAGATCACAAAAAAAAAAAAAAAAAAAAAAAAAAAAAAAAAAAAACTTGGTATTGAACCATGTATGTGATTAGACCTCAAATCAATCTCTTGGAGTGAACTAGGGTTTTGAATTTGGTCATCAGTTGGAAATGAGAGAATATTTGTTGTTGGGAAGTTTTAAAGATTTCAAAGATGGGAAAGCAAACAACCAAAGAGGTTTTCTGCCATTGCTTTGGAAATGAATAGATTCAGGTTCTGTTTTCATCAATGCAGAGCAATAATACAAGTGTGGAAATATGGGTTGATGGTACAACAGATTTTCCATAGGCATATACATTTACCAAATCTTAATTAACCAATTTGATGAAACACAACATTACAAGGAACTTGAAATAAACAATACATTATACATTCAGTTGAGGTAATTATTGAAAATTCTTACAAAGAAATACTAAAACAGACATCTCGTAACCTCTGTTTCATTATGCATATATTTGCTCCCAAGGTTTCCCTGAGAAAAACAATCGATTATACATTAAAATTCGAATAGAAACATTAAACAAGAAAAAAAAAAACAAGGGGTAATTTATTTTCTTCAAGAATAGCTCAATTAAAATTACTAACCTCAAGCATGTTGAAAGGGTGGTGTTAGTTTCATCTTCTTCTTCTTCCTTGGATCTTGCAAATCCAGTTGGTAACTCTCTGTTGCAAATATTTCTCAATCTTTCCAACAATCCACCATGGTCTACCAGTTGTGAACATTATGTAGCCAATGCTCAACCCTAACACGATTCCACATCCATACCCCATTGCAATAACTTTCCAAATGAAAGGTATTATTCCTGAATCATCATCGCCATCTTCATCAAATTGTTGAGGCTGATTCTTGTAAAGATTGTGGCATTGCTTTGACAAAGGACATCCCCACAACCCCGGGTTCCCAATGTAGGAATCATTGTCGAAGGTATCGAACTGCTTCCCTTGAGGAATGGGTCCGACAAGATTATTATGCGACAAGTTTAACACTCCAAGAAATGTCAGATCTGTCAATTCGGGAGGGATTTTACCGCCAAGCTTATTTGAGGAGAGATCTAATGATTCAAGTGCTGCCATATGCCCCATTGTTGGTGGGATGGAACCGGTTAAGTGGTTGTGAGAGAGGTTAAGCACAAGAAGTGAACCAAGTTCCCCGAGTACCTTTGGGATTCCTCCATAGAATTGATTGTCTGAAAAATCTATGATTCTGAACATTGTTGTATGATCTCCTACCTTTAGCTTTAGTTGCAACCTTTTGATCACGACTTCCACATAACTCTGATAAACATAATCTTCTGTTCTACACGACCATATACATACGTCACTTGGGAAATCTCATTATGTTGCAAGAAGAGAGTCGCACTTCATAAAGCCCATCGAAAGTATAGTTAACGTGATCACTGCTGCTCAATGAGAGTAGAGTGTTACTTGAAAGATCAAGCGTTTCAAGACTTTTGGCCTTTGCAAGCATGTCTGAGGTGATGACACCACTCAAGTTGTTTGATGAAAGATTAAGAACAGTGAGATTCACAAGCTGATCAAACAAAAAACTTGGTACTGAACCATGTATGTGATTAGACCCCAAGCAATCTCTTGGAGTGAACTAGGGTTTTGAAATTGGACATCAGTTGGAAGCTGGGAGAGTAAATTGTTGTAGCCAAGATTCAAATTTGTCAAAGATGCCAAACCAAACAACCAAGATGGTACTGCACCACTTATTAGGTTACGAGATAAGTCAAGGATTTCTAGACTTTGAGGCCCAACCACGTGAGTTGGAAGGGAACTAGGGTTTTGAATTTGGTCATCAGTTGGAAGGGAGAGTAATTTGTTGTTGCTAAGATCCAAGGTTTCCAAAGATGGCAGAGCAAACAACCAAGATGGTACTGCACCACTTATTAGGTTACCGGATAAGTCAAGGCTTTGTAGATTTTGAAGCCCAACCACGTCGTGAGTTGGGAGCACACCTTGTAGATTACAACATAAAACTAATTCAGTAACTTGTGTGAGGTTAAATATTGACGATGGAAGTTGACCACTGAAAGTAATTAACGACAAAGCACCAGCTAGTTTCTTTAGACTTCCGAAAACATCCGGAATCTCTCCTCCAAACCCATTACCCTCTAGAGCTAAATAATTAATTTGTGTGAGATTTCCTAGAGATGCAGGAATTTCTCCTCCAAAATCACAATCTTCAAGGCCTAAGTGCTCGAGGGGACTAGTCCAATTATTTGATTTAGGGAGATGACCGGTGAGATCAGAGTTCCCGCTTAAATCAAGATATTGGAGGTTAGGAGAGAGGAAAACTTCACTTGGGAGTTCCCCATGTAGTTTGCATCCACTATAAGACTTAAACGCTTCAGAGTAGAAGTCAAGTTCAACAAGGAGGAAGGTGGAACACCAGACATACTTACTCCATCAAAGGAAAGAGTTGTTAATTTGGATAAGTTATGTGCAAGCAAGTCAAAACTATGTTCATCTAGTGTTAAGTACTCTCCAGGTAGATCAAGTGAAACCAGGTTTGATAGAAGTGAGATTTCAGATGGGAATTGATTAGAAGAGAGATCAACTGAAACCAGTTTTGATAGGAGAGAGATTTCAGATGGGATTAAGCCAGTGAAGCCATTATAAGAGAGATTAAGATGTGTCAAACTTACTAATTGGATCAAAAAAGCTGGTGAGATAGAGCCAAGGAGATAGTTTCGAGCAAGGTTAAGGCGTTGGAGCCTTGGTGGGAGGAAGAGGGAATTGTTTGGTGCGGCGGGAAGAAAGCCCTCGAGCCAAGAGCAACTAAGGTCAAGGGCAACCACATGAGCGGTCACCTTGTCGCAGGTGACGCCCTCCCATAAACAACAGTTTGTGGTTTCGTTCCAAGACTTTGTCTTGGGACTGGGAGAAAAGTGGACTCACGTAGATAGTGAGGACCAGAATCAAGAGAAAGGGTGGTCTTGAATTGGAGCAAGGCAGAACTCTCTTCCGGGAGGCATAGAGGAGGAGCTGTTGAATCAACAAGAGAATTAGAGGAATAAGACAGCTGACTCAATGAAGATTTTACATTCAAATAAAACACCAACAACACCACCAATAACAATATCCTTCCCATTTCTTTCAAACTATATAACAAGCACACAAACCTACGTTTGTAATATAAGCTTTTGGGAGACAGAATTCCAAATTATTGATAATATATTATTGTTGAGGGTTATGGAAAGTGAACTCATACGAGACCTATATTTATACTATTTTCCACGTCAAAAACAAAGTCTTCGTCAATTTCTTTTTTTTTCTTATCTTTTCTTTTCTTTTAGCGAAGTCTTCGTAAATTTTTTAACCAAATTCATCAGTTTAAGAAATTATTACTCCTAATCAACAAACTTTACAATTTTACTAAAAAATACTACTATCTCCGTCCAATATTATCTGTCCACTTCTATGAGGGGAAAAATGGACAGATAATATGGGACGGGAGTACTATATATAAAGTATTACGTAACAGCTAATTCTTGCAAACTATTAAAGTATACTAGGTAAAAATCCGAGCGCCACACTGCGCCAACATGTTCTTGATATGCAATAACCCTTTAAATAATTTTCAACATATTATTGGTGGTGATTTATGGGCTTGTCAAATGAAAACGATGTCCAATTGCTTTAAGTAATGTGTTTTGACAAATTTGGATTTAAGTAGGATCCCACCAAATCTAGTCCATAATTAACCAATATATTTTATCTAAAGGAGCCTACTATATTTTATCAAAAATATCCTTAGGAGCTATTATAAATATAAAAAAAAAAAATCAAAGTTGAAAAAAATGAAACAACCAAGTCAAATAGTAAAAGTTGTGACAATTTGTTAATGGACACTTAAGTTAACTTAATCGCACACAGGGATGATAAATTATATAAATATTAAAATACAATCCACCAAAATAACAAATTTTTCAGAAGCATTTTTGGTATTTGAAATATCAAATTTATCTTTCGAGTCCTTCATGAAAGTTTTAAATCACAGAATAACCTTTTAATAGATACTTGAATCACCTTAATACCCTTAGAAGTTTTTAAGTGAGAATAAAAAAAAAACCCCAAGATTGAAATGACAAAAAAACTCAACTGAATATTAAGCAAATTAATGAGCTAAAATCTTTAGGTTGTTTTTTTTTTTTGGTATTTTTTCTAATCTTATTGTTTTTTAAAAACCAAGATTTGAAATGACGGAAAAACCTAATTGAATATTAAGCAATTTAATGAGCTAAAATCTTTACGTCGTTTTTTTTTTTAATTTTCACTTTCTAATCTTATTGTTTTTTATTATTATTAATATAAGAAAGGAAAATTCAACCTACCACCAAATAAATCAAACACATTATATCGGTCATAGTTACCATATTTAATATTGTGCCACCTATAGTGGGATATTTTGTTGTATAACAATTTAATGGTCCCGAAGCATCTCACTTAATAGGAAATTACATTACCTTTTTATGGTCAACAATCAATTAAAAGAAACCGATTTCGTTTAAAAGTTAATAAGTCTTCTTCCACCGATCGATATTACTAGTTTCCCCAAAAATCACGCCTAAGTAACTTTTTTTTTTTGGATAATAAATTAATCACGCCTAGTAAAGGACCAATTAAACTTAGAAGTAGGTCGTCGATGTCGTGAACCTTGAAACCATGAAAAATAAAGCAAAAGTTATTATAGACTTCAAGCAAAAAGAAGAATAGCAAGGAAAAGTTATACTATATTATAAAGGGAAAGAAAGCATATGGTCTAGTTTCAAATCCAAAGTCATGATTCATGAAGATTATTACCATATATAATATATATTTTTTCAAAGTAAAGACTTCAAATTAATTAATTTAACTGAAGACGGTGAGTTTTTTTTACAAAAAGATGGATGGTGAACTTTAGACAAGGAAGAAAGATTCCGTAAGCGGTGATCATCGAAAAATTGGCAAAGGAATTTACTAATTTCTTAAGCCCAATTTGAGCCCATATTAGGTCCAGTTTGGTTTTTATTTCTTTTTTTTTCTTTTCCAATAGATGTTTTTTTATATATCTATACTATATATAAAAGTACGAATAGGGGAAACTTTATGTTTTCCGATTGTACCCTTATTTTTAAAACATATTTTCAATTGTACCCTTTTCTAAAAATTATATTTCTAAATTGTCATTACTCAATAATATTTTAATTATTTCATTATTTTTTTAATCATTAATTATTAGATTATATAATACGTATATCAAATTGTAAGAAAGTCAATACATATAAAATTAAAAGAATTAGAATCGAAAAATTAGAAAAAAAATAAAATAAAGAGAGTCGTTGACCCTCTGTTCTCTTCTCTCCGGTCTCCTCTATGGCTTCATCTTTTGCTTTTGTTTATTCAATTTATAAGATCTATTTGACCAAAGAAAAAGAAGACCCATTACCCATAAGCCTTTGAAGGTATTTTGATCTCTATTTTACTTCAACTAAAGTATTTAGAAGTTCATTTGTCTTTCTTATTTTTAGTTTTTACTTCTATTTCTCATTTATTTCAACTCAATCTATGTGGTTTTTACATGAGATAAGTTCTAAGTAACAAAAATATATAAATTGATAAATGAATATGAAGATTGGAGAAGAAATTAATTTTTACTGAAAGGAAGAACCAGTAATATGAAAATAGCAGACACTTCTTTACCCAAATTCTTATATTCTTTATTTAATTTATTTATACGAAGATGTTGTCATCTTAATTTCTTTTTTGGCATTATGTAAAATTGTAGTGGAAACTGGAAATAATTTCTTTTTTTTGTATAATTTATTGATATCTAGGCAAATGTTGCCGAGATTCATAATTCTGTTACCTACTGTGCAAATAATTTAGTATTCTCTAAATTTCTAATTAAATATTTAATTTCAATTTTTAAATGTTAATAAAAAGATTAAACTAACACTAACACGTATAATATTATTGTTAGTAAAGCGAGGTAATAAGAATTTCATAGTATGGTTAACAAAATTTCATTAGGAGCCGGAGGTTACTAATATTATCATATGGAGGTTATCAACATCTCATAGTGTTAGTTATCAAAATTCAATATTAAGTTCTTCAAAATTCCTTAGGGAGGTTAACAAAATTTAATAATATGGTTGAAAAAAAATTTGTAAAAAGATTTTCGAAATTGCATAGTATCATTATTGAAATTTCATAGGAAGGTTATCAAAATTTCATAATGAGATCATAAAAAATAGGGTAATGATCATAATTTAATAGAGAGGTTATCATAATTTCATATGAATATTTTATTTAAACACGTTGCGCCACGTGCAAGGCACGTGGAAGCTAAAACTAGTATATATAAAAGTTTAGAAGCAAGGGTGACTACCAACTACCCCATTGTTAAGGTTCGGACTCTTCGTTCACTCCATCTAACTTTGAATCTCGATGACCCCAATTTCCTATTTGATAGGCGATCTGTAAATTTCGAAAAATCCACGGATGAACGTCCAATATGTCCGTAAAAAAAAAATCTCACTTTCGGCTTTAATAATGTTCCGTTCGTTACTCTTAGAAAAAAAAAATGTTACGTTCGTTATATATTTTCAAGCTCCTTTTTATGATTTAAGATTTTCTTAAGCTTCTGCTTTTTCCTTCAAAAAAGATTTTCTTAAGCTTTTAGTGCAGTAACCGCCATTTACTTATTCTGGCCAAAAGAAAATGTGGGTTCACAATCACGGAAGAGCAATTTAATTTTGATGGAGACAGTTGAAGCTGGAATTTCAACGGGACAACATTCCTAACAAAGAGAGGCAAATCCTATTATGAAGTTTCATCTCAAGAAAATCTTGTTTTGCCCCATTAAAATCTTATGAAGTCTTTTTTGTCCTACTTCCTAGTATCTACAAAGCTATTGAATGATAAATGAAGAATTTGGGTAACATGAAGGACCCAAAAAGATTGGAATGACTTGCAAAATTATGTAGCAGATGGAGCAAAACGGGCCCGACAAAAGCTATTGAATGATTATGGAATGCAAACAGGGGAGGCAAACCTATCAATTAACTATGGCAGCTGGTGTAGTGAATTTACAAAGACGGAAATTAATTTACAAAGTTCCAACTTTAGTTTATATATGTATTTAGTAGGAAGTACTAGTAATGTGGTTATATATATCATCAAGCTCCTTTTTATGTTTTAAGATTTCTTAAGCTTATAGTCCAATAACCATCATTTGCTTTCTCTAAATCATTAACTGCAATACTGTTGATGCATCAATTTGCAGAGAGAATCAATTAACTTAATTTGGGTAAGATGAAGGGCCCAAGAAGATTGAATTGACTTGCAAAATTATGTAGTGGAGCAAGCCAGTCTCGGCCCACCAAAATCTGGCGGCAAATGCTCCCGCTAAATCAACTCCCACAGAGTGGGATTAATTCCCAATCCATCGTTCAACCCAAACAATCTTTCAAGTCTTATTAGACTCAGCAAAACAGGGCAAAGAAAGCCAGTCTCCATGGATCGAAGAAAGGGGAAGAAAGTGAGAGCTTCTGGAGATGGCGACAAGGGAAAAGAAGCAGAACTCCCAACTGGTGTGATGATGGAGATACTCTCATGGCTTCCTTTTAAGCCCCTTCTCAACTGCAGGTGCGTTTGCAAAACTTGGTTAAAAATAATCTCTCTCCTCATTGTGCAAAACTTCACCTTTCACGATCACCTATTAGCATCTTGATCCAAAATGGAGATGAAGTCCTCCAACCTGACCCTAGAATTCCTAGAGGATCAAGAGAATCTACATACTTACGCATTAATCAGATAGTAAATACTACAGATAGGGGTTGGATTAATATTGAGGAGACAATATTTTTTCCTGGAATAAACCTACCCGACTCTTCATTATTCAAGCTTGTCAATTCTTGCAATGGGTTGGTTTTGTTATATGGATTTGGAAGGGAATTAGTTTATGTTTGCAATCCAGTTTTAGGTGAGTTCATCACCATTAGGGTGCCTGAAGGGGATAAAAGAAGTTGTAAAGCCTTTTGTTTTGGGTTTAATGTTAAAACCAATCAGTACAAAGTGGTACAAACTTTTTATGTTAATGGAGAAAAGGGGCTAAAAGCTGAAGTCTACACTCTTGGGACAAGATCATGGAGAAGTCTGGGAAATGCCCCTTTTAGTATTGGTTCCATGCGCTTTAATACATTTTTCCATGGAGCTTGTCACTGGGTTGAGTACTCTTACGTCCAAAAAATTGTTTGTTTTGATTTTGAGAAGGACTTGTTTCGGGAAGTTCCATCTCCACCTCAATATAAACCTTGGCGAGGAGATGACTCTTTGAGGTTGGGGGTAATAGAAGATTCTTTGTGTGCTTCTTATTACCGTGATGATGATTCTTTTACATTTGATATATGTGTCATGAAGGATTATGGCGTCAAGGAGTCATGGACTCCGCAGTTTCGCGTCAAAAGATATGAATCCTTATTTGATATTTGTGATTACTGCTATCCACTGATGCTCTTGAAGGATGGAAGAATGCTATTGTCATACAACGAAAGGGATGTTGTTTGTTACAATCTGGAAAGGAAGGATTTCCAAAAGACTGGTATTTTTTCGATATCAGATCACTTCTTTATAGTGGCATACACCCCATGCTTTGTTTCACTGAAGGATGTTGCAAAAGGAGAACACATCTCAAGGTAATCAACTAATCATACTATATATGTATATATGGTTATAATTAGCTGCATTAGTATATTCTTTTTCAATCTTATTGTTTGATAGTGTAACTCTTGATTCTGCATCATACTCTAAAAGCTTGTATATACTGGTTAAGAAGTTAATCAAGTTATTAATTTGCTTGAGCTTTGTATTTACAATTAATATGTGTTGTACAATTGGCTAAGCGATAGGTATATATGTATTGGTTTTACATAATATGTCTTCTTCTAATAAGGATATGATTTGATAGATTTACAGACCCAGCAGCACAGGAGGCCTCCCCTGGTGTCGATGCCGCAACGATCAGGTCAGCTCGACAGATCAAGAAACCTACTTGGATTAGTGATTTTGTAATAATGGGTTAGGGTCTTGTTGTCTGGCTGGTTTTATTCGATGATGATATATTAGGGTAGTTAATAGTTATAGAATTTTCTAGCTAATTTCTAGTAATGGGTTCCTGCCAATTACCAAGTTGCTCATCAGAAATCATTTTCTGACCCTATGGCCTATGGACTCCATGGGTCTATGGAGATGGAAATGGTGACATGAGGAGCACTATGACTATGGTTGCACTATGCTGTGTTTTTTTATGTAGTAGTACTGACTCTGATGTTGCTGCTTATAAATATTGAGACATATTCCCTTCAAGTAGTGATCAATGAGAGTAGACTGTTACTGCTTTTGCTAATATTGAGACATATTCGCTTGAAAGATTAAAGATCAGTCAAATTCACAATATGATGAAACAAAGAAAATCTTGGTATTGAACCATGTATGTGATTAGGCCTCAAATCAATCTCTTGGAGTGAACTAGGGTTTTGAATTTGGTCATCAGTTGGAAAGGAGAGAAATTTGTTGTTGGGAAGTTGTAAAGATTTCAAAGATGGCAAAGCAAACAACCAAGATAGTATTGCACCACTTCTATTTAGGCCACCAGATAAGTAAAGTTGTTGAAGATTCTGAAGCCCACTTAAGAGAAATGGTGGTCTTGAATTGGAGCAAAGCAAAGCTGTCTTCTGGGAGGCATAAAGGAGGAAGAAGACAAACTCGATGAAGATTTGACATGAAAATAAAACAGAAGTAAAACCAGTAAGATCTTTGCCATTTCTTTGAAACTAATAAGAAACAGAGTTTGGGGAAACAGAGTATGAAACTACTGATATTATGGGTTGAGAGGGTTATGGAAAAGAGGGTGAATTCATATATAGAGATAAGAAGAAATGTTTGCCACTTAATTTGGCCTTTTCTTTAATCTTAAAGTTTCAACTCGAGCTTGACTCTAGCAAGTGTTCCAAGTCAAAATCATTCACTATGGGCGTCGATCCAACTTGAGAGAAAAGTTTTAAAGTACTAACCTCAGGCATGTTGAAAGGGTGGTGTTATTATAGAATAGTTTCTTCTTCTTCCTTGGGTTTTGCGAATCCATAACTACAGAAAGTAATTACAACGATTCAAAACACTATTAAGTATAGGTAGCATGGCAATATGCCATGAACAACCACCACCTTGATGGGAATATTCAATTAACTTTTGATTCAGAAATCTTTACGAAAGAAGAGCTTCAAAAAATGTTCCCCACCCAGCATGGAGATGGCTTGCTTCAGAAACCAATTGTACCCCATTTTTTTGCTTTGCTTTGATTTCTCCTTTTTCTCCTTCTTGCTACTAATCTCTAGCTTTGCTTATGAACATGCAAAATGTTGAGAGTCTATATATAATGGGTGACATGCAAAATCTCTAGCTTTGCTTGTCGAGCCGAACTCGAGTAGCTCGATACTTGATTCGAGCCGAGCTCGAGCTCGATAATCAAAACTCGATTGAGCTCGAGCTCGAGTAACCCACTACTCGGCTCGACTCGATTACACCCCTAATTACAAGGAACTTGAAATAAACAATACATTAAAGTAATTATTTAATTTCTTACAAAGACAAAAGCTAAAACAGAGTAGCCTCAGTATCCATGTATTTGCTCGCAAGGTAGCCCTGAGAAAAAACAATCGATTATACATTAGAATTGGAAATTGAAACATTAAACCAGAGGAAGAAAAAAAAGAATAGCTTAAAATTAAGTACTAATTACCTTGAGCATGTTGAAAGGGGTGGTACTGTTAGTTTCTTCTTCTTTTTCTTCCTCGGATTTTGCAAATCCAGTTGGTAACACTGTTTTGCCAGTCTCTCTCAATCTTTCTAACAATCCACCACGGTCTCCCAATTGTGAACATTATGTAACCAATGCTCAACCCCAACACTATTCCACATCCATACCCCATTGCTGCAACTTTCCAATTAAATGGTATTCCTGAATCATCATCATCATCCCCATCTTCATGTTGATCAACATTAAAGTTTGGTCGAGGCTGTTTCATCATGATATCGTGGCAGTTCTTTGACAAAGGACAACCCCACAACCCCGGATTCCCAATGTATGAATCATTGTCGAAAGTACTGAATTGCTTCCCCTGAGGAATTGGTCCGACAAGATTATTATAGGACAAGTTTAACACTCCAAGAAATGTCAGATTTGTCAATTCGGGGGGAATTCTGCCACCAAGCTTATTTGAAGAGAGATCTAATGATTCAAGCGCTGCCATATGCCCAAATGTTGGTGGGATGGAACCATTTAAATTGTTGTAAGAGAGATTAAGCACAAGAAGTGAACCAAGTTCCCCAAGTACCTTCGGAGTTCCTCCATGGAATTGATTGTTTGAAAAATCTAAGATTGTGAAACCTGTTATTTCAGCTCCTACCTTTAGCTTTAGTTGCAACCTTTTTATCACGATTTCGACATAACTCAGGTAAAGATTAGGATTATCCTGACACGGCCACTTACAGGGTGCCCTTTCATGTTTCATGGCTGTCAAATTTAGCAAATCTGTTGGCAAGACACCGGTGAACATATTCTGAGAAAGATCAATTATTTCCAAACTCAAGAAGGAATTAGATGGTGCTATGGCGCCATCTAATTCTAGGGAACCATGAAATCTATTAGACCTCAGCACAAGAAGTTGCAGCTTAGGAAGCATACCTAACCAATGGGGAAATGTATCATTTAACTTGTTGTTTGATACATCTAAGAATATCAAAGAAGTACAATTAGCCAAGGATCGCGGTAATAATCCTTCCAATTGGTTGTCATTAAGGGCCAAACGTTGCAATAATTCCAAATCAAAAGCAGGGATTTGCCCATGGAAATGATTCAGCTGAAGATCTATGTCTATGAAACTCTGGCTAGTTGCAAGGCAGGTTGGAATAATCCCACCCAAATTATTTGTAGACAAGTCAAGATATCCAAGGGAAGTCAAATTGCAAAATGAGGTAGGAATTTCCCCTGTCAAATTGTTATTCGACATTAAAAACTTCTGCAATGAAGGCGGTAATGGTGCTGGAAGAGGACCATGTAGCTGGTTTGATCTAACATCAAGAATCTCAAGATTTTGCCCTGGATATTGCTCTATACTAGTCAATGAGTTGTGAGAAAGGTCTAACTCTTTCAATTGCTCCCACCCTTCTGATTCCCACTTGGAAATTGAGCCTTGAATTTTATTATTGGAAAGATATAGAAATCTCAACTTGTTTGCTGTTTGTAAGAAACTGGGAAATCTCATTATGTTGCAAGAAGAGAGTTGCACTGCATAAAGCGCATCGAAAGTATAGTTAACATGATCAGTATGATCACTGCTGCTCAATGAGAGTAGACTGTTACTTGAAAGATCAAGTCTTACAAGATTTTTGGCCTTTGCAAGCATGTCTGAGGTAATGACACCACTCAAGTTGTTTGATGAAAGATTAAGATCAGTCAAATTCACAAGATGATGAAACAAAAAACTCGGTATTGAACCATGTATGTGATTAAACCTCAAATCAATCTCTTGGAGTGGACTAGGCTTTTGAATTTGGTCATCAGTTGGAAGGGAGAGAAATTTGTTGTTGGGAAGTTGTAAAGATTTCAAAGATGGCAAAGCAAACAACCAAGATGGTATTGCACCACTTATATTTAGGCCACCAGATAAGTAAAGCTCTTCAAGATTCTGAAGCCCACTGACATGATTTGGGAGCTCCCCCTCTAGATTACCTATTAAAACTAAGCTAGTAACTTGTGTGAGGTTAAATATTGATAATGGAAGTTGGCCATTAAAAGAATCAAACCTTAAAGAACCAGCTAGTTTCTTTAGACTTCCGAAAACATTCGGAATCTCTCCTCCAAACCTGTTACCCTCTAGAGCTAAGAAGTTAAGATGTGTGAGATTTCCTATAGATGCAGGAATTTCCCCTCCAAAATTACAATTTGTAAGGTCTAAATGCTGGAGGGGACTAGTCCAATTACTTGATTTAGGGAGATAACCGGAGAGATCATAGTTGGAGTTTAAATCAAGATATTGGAGGTTAGGAAAGAGGAAAACTTCACTAGGGAATTCCCCATTTAGGTTGCAGGACCTAAGACTCAAAAGCTTTAGAGAATATGAAGTCAAGTTCAAAAAGGAAACAGGTGGAACACCAGACATGTCCAAGTCATCAAGAACAAGATTTGTTAAGTTACTTGCAAGCAAAGCAGAACTATGTTTGTCTATTGTTAAAGAAGTATATGAAAGATCAAGTGAAACCAGGTTTGATAGAAGAGAAATTTCAGATGGGATTGAGCCAGAGAACTCATTATAAGAGAGGTCAAGATGAGTCAAACTTACTGACCGATTAAAAAACGAAGATGGGATGGAGCCATTGAGACTGTTTTGAGCAAGGTTGAGGCGTTGCAGCCGTCGTGGGAGGAAGAGGGCGGTGTTTGAATTTGAAGGAAGAGCGCCGGCCAGCCAAGAACAACTAAGGTCAAGGGCAATCACATGAGATGTCACTTTGTCGCAAGTGACTCCTTCCCATAAACAGCAGTTTGTTGTTTTGTCCCAAGAGTCTGTCTTGGGAAGAGAAGTGGACTGACAAGAATACTGAGGTCTACAATCAACAGAAATGGTGCTCTTCAATTGGAGCAAAGCAGAGCTGTCTTGTGGGAGACATAAAGGAGCTGAATTTGAAGATTTGACATGAAAACAAAACAGAAGTAAAACCAGTAACATCTTTGCTATTTCTTATAAACTAACAAGAAACAGAGTTTGGGGAAACAGAGTTTGAAACTACTGATATTATGGAAAAGAGGGTGAATTCATATATAGAGACAAGAAGAAACGTTTGCCACTTAATTTGGCCTTTTCTTTAATCCTAAGTTTCAACGAGCTTTGACTCTTTCTTTCTTCAGCAATTTCGATTCTAATTACAAGTTGAGAAAAATATTTGGCCTTGGAGTTGAGTCATAGCTTGACTCTCTGTTTGATCATTTTTTTCCCAATTTTCAGTTTCCACACGCAGATTAATACTATTTAATTGCTGAAGTTTCGTGTGTTACAAAAATAATTTTGTATCATTCAACAGACCAATTAAGTTTATTAGATTTGGTCAACCCTATGAAGAAGCTTGGACATGTCGAAATCCAAGAGTAAATGGTGATTTTTTTAAGATAAGTCTTTCAGAAGCAAGCAAAGTTTTGATAAGTTCCAATAAAGACAGCAGCAAAAATAATATGATTAGGCCTCAAATCAATCTCTTGGTCTTGGAGTGAATTAGACTTGATATTGAAATGGACTACACAATTGGAGGTAGCCCTCTACTTTCCCATAATTTCATCCTGTCAATTCCAGGATTCGAACCCGGAACCTCTCGTAAGAAGTCCCAAGCTTTAACCGCTGGGGTGTTATTATATTATTATTATCAATATAATAATATGTATAATATTAGAAAGCAAGAGAGGAGAGAAGCAAAATCTCATAAAGATAGCCAAAATATAATTCGTTTATTTAATCATATTTTTCTGTAATTATGGATCCATAATTAGAGAATTAATTACAATTCAAAATAGTACTAAAGAATCGGTATCATGGCAATATGCCATGAACAACCACCACCTCAATCGGAATCAATATTTAACCTTTGATGCAGAAATCCTTGCGAAAGAAGATCTTCAGAAAATGGTCCCCACCCGCCATGGAGATGGCTAGCTTCAGAAACCAATTGCGCACCATTCTTTTTGCTTTGCTTTGATTTCTCCTTTTCTCCTTCTTGCTACTCTCTATCTTTGTATCTTTGCTTATGAACATGAAAAGTGTTGAAAGTCTATATATATAATGGGTGACAGGTGATAGTATTTGTTGGCTATAATCTGAATGAATATGATTATAATTATTTCCCTCTTGGGGTATACTTGCACAAAGAGTCATTGCAAATTGTTAGACTAAAATAGAAACGAAATCTTTATAATCTAATAACGAAAATTGACATTATTCCATTTTAGGTGATTGAAAAAGCAAGAATAGAAATTTATTATTAATAACTCACCTTTCCACAAAAGGAAAATTAAATTTGTACAGAGATATGGTTATGTTCATTTCATGAATCAAATGTATTTGGTCTATATCCAAACTTTGCACTCAAGCAATTGGTATTCAGAATTCAGTAGCATAAACATGGCTATAACAAGAAATTTTTTGTTCATAATTATCAGATTGTTCTTAACGAAAAGGAAACTTCATAATATTTAATACATAATGAGGATAAAACAAGAATAGAAGGCTTCATTACTATTTCTGAATCAAAACCAAATACTATAAAGTAGGTAGATACCCAATGATAATCTTGAAAAGAAACTAATTAAGCCCAAATGCCTAATGCTAGGCATGCAGCTACACCGTGAAACTACTACAAGTCTACAAAATGGGGGATAAAGAAAGTGATCCTATATATATGTAGTAAAATTAAAAAATCACTTACATCATTTTAATTAATATATTATTACTTTATCATATATGGAAATGGAATGGAAAAATTCTAATTAGAGGATACTGGTTTTAGAAGGGGATAATCATGACTACTATATCATAGTGGATATATATGTGCCCAAAAAAGGACTATAGATCATAGTGGACGAGACTACTCTCAGGCCCAAATTTAATCCAAATTGTGGCCCAGTAAAAGCCCAATTGAATGACCAAAATAGCCCCAATAGTTGTGTTTTGTAATTTCTGTTAACCTCAGGATGAGTTGAGGAATGTTTTGCAGCATTGGGAAATTTTTTTGATACTTTGCTGGTGTTTAAATGGGTTTCTGATCTAATTTAGCATTTAGATTCTCCTGAGGTAATGTTAGATTTTGAACCATTATCTTTTGAAGCATGTATGTACAACTTATTAAATTGAGTTAACTTCAATATATGAATGATTCATGAAATGGTGTTCCAAGTGGGATAGTTATTGAAAAAATTAAAGATTGAATGATAGATAAAGGGGTTTCCCTAAATTCCAGTCAATGGCAAACAAGAAATACTATAATCATATATATTAGGACAGTTTTTATTTGATGGTACATCAGATTTTCCATAGGCATATACGGATCTGGCTCCTCTCCGGTCCTTAAAATGGACTGGAGAGTCCAGTCCACTCTTAGATCATTACACGTGTGTTTTTGGGGAATCAATGGATATCCTATCAAGTTACATTATAGAAAAAAAAAACACTGGAATTGTTCCCCTGTTAAACGAATTATCACTGTCAATACGACAAATACCGAAATATTGTAACCCCTAAATCCACCGGAATTCCCCAAGGAAAAGAAGAAATTAGTTCCACTTCCAACGTCTCTAGATTCAAGAATCAAAACAGCAGAATATATTTTTCTTTAAAAAATGGCCTCTGCGCTCCTTGGATTTCTGGCAGATGAAGAATTGATGAGACAAAATGGATTTAACATAAGAGAAGAATTTTTACAACAGCAGGAATTTAGTTTAAATAACTTGAAAAGCCAGGAAGGGAGGAACGTAGTAAAAAGGAAATGCAAGTGTGTTGTTTTCAGGACGAAAATATGTGGTTTATGGCATTTGGAGAATGAGGTTTTCTTCACTTTTGTGAATTCCAGATTTAGTAAAGGTAGAATAGAATGGATCCAACAAGGGAATATTGGAAAGGAAATGGCAGTTTTTTAAAGTTTCAAAAACGGAGATCAGAGAGATAAGCGAGAGTTGCTGTTAGATGCTTCTGCATTTCTTTCATCAAGAGGCAAGTATAATCTTGTGCGGCATTAAAAACTTTGTTAAATGAATTTTCACCATTGATTCCTAAATAATACACGTGTAATGATCTAAGAGTGGACTGGACTCTCCAGTCCATTTTGAGGACTGGAGAGGAGCCAGATCCGGCATATACATATATTATTACATTGACCAAATCTTAACCAAACTGATGAAACACACCATTACAAGGAACTTGAAATAAACAATACATTGCAGTGCTGGAGGTAATCACTGAAAATTCTTACAAAGACAAACTAAAACAGACATCTCGTAACCTCTGTTACATTATCCATATATTTGGTGCCAAGGTTCCCTGAGAAAAACAATCGATTATACATTACAATTGGAAATTGAAACATTAAACCAGAGACAAAAAAAGGGATAGTTTAAAAGTACTAACCTCAAGCATGTTGAAAGGGGTGGTAGTATTGTTAGTTTCTTCTTCTTCCTCCTCGGATTTTGCAAATCCAGTTGGTAACACTCTTTTGCCAGTCTCTCTCAATCTTTCTGACAATCCACCATGGTCTTCCAGTTGTGAACATTATGTAGCCAGTGCTCAACCCTAACACGATTCCACATCCATACCCCATTGCTGCAACTTTCCAGATGAAAGGTATTATTCCTGAATCATCATCTTCATGTACATCAACAAAGCCTGCAGGTTGAGGCTGCTTCTTGAAATTGTTGTGGCATTGCTTTGACAAAGGACAGCCCCACAACCCTGGGTTCCCAATGTAGGAATCATTGTCGAAGGTATCGAACTGCTCCCCCTTAGGAATGGGTCCGACAAGATTATTATGCGACAAGTTTAACACTTCAAGAAATGTCAAATCTGCCAATTCGGAAGGGATTTGGCCTCCAAGCTTGTTTGAGGAGAGATCTAATGACTCAAGTGCTGCCATATGCCCAAATGTTGGTGGGATCGAACCGGTTAAGTGGTTGTGAGAGAGATTAAGCATATGAAGTGAACTAAACTCCCCAAGTGCCTCTGGGATTCCTCCGGAGAATTGATTGTTTGAAAAATCTATGATTGTGAAACTCGTTCTTTCAATTCCTACCTTTAGCTTTAGCTGCAACCTTTTTATCACGATTTCCACATAACTCGGACCATGATGTGGTTGACCATAATAACACCAATCACTATAATCTCTGAGGTTAAATTGACATGGAGACCTTTCTTGTTTCATGAATGGCGAATTTAGCAAGTTTGTTGGCAAGGTACCATTGAACACATTGTGAGAAAGATCAATTATATCCAGATTTCGAAAGGAAGATGGCCCTATGGGATTTTCTAAGGGACCATGAAATCTATTAGATCCTAGAACAAGGTATCGAAAATCTGGAAGTCTACCTAACCAATGGGGAAAGGTATCATTTAACTTGTTGTTTGCCACGTTTAAAAGTATCAAAAAAGTACAGTTACCCAAAGATCGTGGCAATAATCCTTCCAATTGGTTGTCATTAAGGGCCAAAGTTTGCAGACTCTCAAAAGCAGGGATTTGCCCATGGAGATTATTCAACTGGAGACGTACTTCTGTTAAACTCCGGATAGTTGCAAGACAGGAGGGAATAGTTCCGCCCAAGTTATTGATAGACAAGTCAAGATATTGAAGTGAACTCATATTGCAAAATGAGGTAGGAATTTGCCCATGGAGCTGGTTTGAAGTAGCATCAAGAGTCTCAAGAACAGGCCAATATTGCTCCCACTTGGAAATCGAGTCTTGGATTTTGTTGTTGGAAATATCTAGATATCTCAACTTGTTTGCTGATTTTAAGAAACTGGGAAATCGTGTTATGTTGCAAGAAGAGAGAAAAACATCAGAAAGGTCATTGGAAGCATTCTGATCAACATGATCCGTATGATCAGTGCTGCTCAATATTGAGAGCAGACTGTTCCCTGAAAGATCAAGCGTTTCAAGACTCTTGGCCTTTGCAATCGTCTCTGAGCTGATGACACCACTCAAGTTATTTGATGGAAGATAAAGAGAGGTGAGATTCACAAGCTGATCAAACAAAAAATTCGGTATCGAACCATGTATGTGATTAAACCCAAAATCAACCTTGGAAAGTGAACTAGGGTTTTGAAAATGGACATCAGTTGGAAAGGAGAGTAAATTGTTCTTGCTAAGATTCAAATGTGTCAAAGATGGCAGAGCAAACAACCAAGATGGTACTGCACCACTTATTAGGTTAGCGGATAAGTCAAGCTCTCGTAGATTCTGAAGCCCAGTTATATGAGATGGGAGCACCCCTTCTGGATTACAACATAAAACTAATTTAGTAACTTGTGTGAGGTTAAATTTTGATGATGGAAGTTGACCACTAAAATTATTATAAGAACTAAAGCTCAAATCACCAGCTAGTTTCTTTAGACTTCCGAAAACATCCGGAATCTCTCCTCCAAACCAGCTACGAGGACCATCTAGAGCTAAGAAGTTAAGTTGTGAGAGATTTCCTAGAGATGCTGGAATTTGTCCTCCAAATTTACAATATGTAAGGTCTAGATGCTCAAGGGGACCACTCCAATTTGATTTAGGGAGATATATTCCGGTTAGACCCTGGTTCTCACAATATTGGAGGTGAGGAAAGCGGAAAACATCAATTGGGATTTGGGAGTTCCCCATCTAGGTCGCAGTAAAAAAGACTTAAATGCTTTAGAGTAGAAGTCAAGTTCAACAAGGAAGAAGGTGGAACACCAGACATAATTACACGATCAAAGAAAAGAGTTGTTAATTTGGATAAATTGCGTGAAAGCAAGTCAAAACTATATATGTTTGTGTATTGTTAAAGAACCATATGAAGAAAGATCAAGCGAAACCAGTTTTGATAGGAGAGAGATTTCAGATGGGATTAAGCCACATAAATCATTATAAGAGAGATTAAGATGAGTCAAACTTACTAAGTGACTGAAAACCGCCGGTGAGATTGTTTCGAGCAAGGTTGAGGCGTTGGAGCCCTGGTGGGAGGAAGAGAATGTTATTTGCAGAAAGAGAGCCACCCAGACAAGAGCCACTAAGGTCAAGGGCAACCACATGAGCGGTCACCTTGTCGCAGGTGATTCCCTCCCATAAACAGCAGTTTGTGGTTTCGTTCCAAGACTTTGTCTTGGGACTGGGAGAAAGGGTGGTCTTGAATTGGAGCAAGGCAGAACTCTCTTCCGAGAGGCATAGAGGAGGAGCTGTTGAATCAACAAGAGAATTAGAGGAATAAGACAACTGACTCAATGAAGATTTTACATTCAAATAAAACACCAGCAACACCACCATTAAAATCCTAGTCCTACCCATTTCTTTCAAACTAACAAGACACAGGCCTAATACTATAAGCTTTTGGGAGACAGCTGAATTCGAAATTATTATTGATATTATTGTTGAGGGTTATGGGAAGTGAATTTATATGACACCTATATATATAGATATACCATTATTTCTACGTTACGAAACAAGTTGAAAGCTAGTTATACCATTTCACCCAACATCATTAAAAGTATAAGCCAAAATGTTCGTTGGAAGTTAATTAATGGCAATGGAGAAAATTCATTTTCACTGCCTTCATAATTTGACTAATAATATTTTTTTTCCCCGAAGACTAAGAAGTACTACTTCTTATGTAGACTTTTTCACTGCAACTATTTATATCAGTCATATATATATCGTTGGATTCAAATGTTTAAAAGATTGAAAAATTAAGGAAAGATTGAAACTAAAAATGAAGAACAGAGAACAGAATTGGTTAAAATTCAAGCTTAATTCAATAGCTTGATCAAATTTCATTAATATTCAGATTATTGAAAGTTGAATACAAGTGGATTCAAAAGTAATGATTATATTAAAAGATAAGCTAAGCTAAGCAACAGATTAAAATTGCAGACTTAATAATACAGCTTAAAGTTAAAATGCTGAATTCTCATTGGTTGAAACATAAGGCAAGCAACTCTATTTGAGCCACTTGCATCTGCAGCTGCTTGCTTAATCAGGATCTTCACGTCCACTTGCAAAGTAGGTAGATTCAAAGCATTTGATTGGTTAAAATAAGCTGCAAAAACTCTTACCAGTGTGAACAATACCAGCAGACATTTTTGAGCTTCAAAACAGTAATAACAGATTTAACTAACTTGAAAGTGAGCTAGTTGAACAACCAGCTCCAATAATCTCCTCCTTGGTTGGACAACTGCAAACTCCAAGTTCTTTTCTCAACTTCTCAAACCTTGCAGTAGGAAGAGCTTTTGTAAGAATATCAGCAAGCTGTTCTTCAGAACTACAATGCTCCAAAATCACTTCATTAGCCTGCTGTGCTTCCCTCACACAATGAAACTTAATTTTGAAATGCTTTGTGCGACCATGGCAAACTGGATTTTTTGAAATAGCTATTGCTGCTTGATTATCACAGTAGATCACAATAGCTTCTCCAGGCTCTTCATTAACATCACACATAAGCTTCTTCAACCAAATGGCATGATTCACGGCTGATGCAGCTGCGATGTACTCTGCTTCAGCTGTGGATTGTGCCACAGTATCTTGCTTCTTGGAATTCCAACTAAAAACACCTGTTCCAAGAGTGAATAGATGACCAGTAGTGCTTTTCATATCATCTGGTGACCCTGCCCAGTCACTATCCACAAAACCTGTTAAGTTCATCTCTGCAGTTATTCCAAGTAGAACCCCAAGCTCAGCTGTGCCATTCAGGTACCTGAGAATCCTTTTACCTGCTCTAAAATGCATCTCAGATGGTGAGTGCATAAATCTGGAAAGCAAGCTTACTGCATACAACAAACTCCCAATTAGACTTCTGTACACATTCTGATCTGCCTTCTTTGATCCATCCTCTCTACTAAATTTCTCACCAATTGACAATGGAATGGAAACAGGCTTTGAATTCTCCATTTTAAATTTCCTCAACAACTCTCTGCAGTATTTCTGTTGACAAATAAAAATACCAGATTCAAACTGGAAAATTTCCATACCTAAAAAGTAGTTCATAAGGCCGAGATCAGTCATCTCAAATTGCTTCAGCATCTCCCTTTTGAACTCTTCAATCAAACCATCATTGCTACCAGTCAAAAATAAGTCATCTAAATACACCAACACAATTAACAAATCACTGTCAGATTGTTTAACATACAGAGTTGGTTCACTTACACTTCTCTGGAAGCCATTCTTGGCAAAGTGCTCATCAAGCCTCTCATACCAAGCTATTGGCGCCTGTTTGAGGCCATACAATGCTTTCTTCAACAAGAAAACCTTTTCTTCTTTTCCTTTCACTTCAAATCCAGCAGGCTGCTCAACATAAATTTGCTCCTTCAATCTGCCATTAAGAAAAGCTGACTTCACATCTAACTGAAACACTTTCCACTGCTTTTGAGCTGCAAGTGCAAGCATAAATCTGATTGTATCATGCCTTGCCACTGGTGCAAATGTTTCAGAATAGTCAATTCCAAACTTCTGAGCATACCCTTTCACCACCAGCCTTGCTTTCAATCTGTTGACACTGCCATCAGGGTTAGTTTTAGTTCTAAAAACCCATTTAAGGCCAATTACCTTCTGATGTGCAGGTTTCTCAACCAACTCCCAAGTCTGGTGCTTTTCAATCATGGCAAGCTCCTCCTCCATTGCTTTTCTCCAACCAGCAGATTTTAAAGCTTCAACATGATCTGCAGGTTCATGAACAACTAAGAAACATGAATCATAAACCTCAGATATAGGCCTAGTACCTCTCACAGGTTCATGGTCAACATCAAGACTTTCCTCTTCTTCTTCTCTTTGATCGAATCCAACCTCTTCAACTGCTGGATTCTCACTTGTTTCAGCTACCACAGGTTCCTCATTCTCATTCTCAACCCAATTCCATGTAGCCTCTTCATCAAATCTGACATCCCTGCTAACTACAATCTTTTTAGTTGCAGGAATATAAACTCTGTAACCTTTACTTCTTTTGTTGTACCCAACAAGGATCCCAGTTTCACTCCTCCTATCCAACTTGTCCCTTTTTACACCTGGAATCAAAACATAGCAAATACAACCAAAGATCTTTAAATGATTAAAAACGGGTTTCATACCAAACCAAGCTTCATGTGGAGTTTTCTGCTTGACAACTTTGGTCTGGATTTTGTTCTGCAAATACATAGCTGTGTTAACAGCTTCTGCCCAGAAAGACTTTGGCAACTTCTTCTCAAACAGCAAACACCTTGCCATGGACATAACAGTCTTATTCTTCCTCTCACTTACACCATTTTGTTGTGGTGAATAAGTGACTGTGGTTTGGTGTTCAACTCCTGCATCTATACAAAACTGCTCAAACTTTTCAGATGTATATTCACTACCATTGTCAGTTCTTATAATCAACAAATTAAGCCCTGACTGCTTTTCAACTACTGCTTTCCATTTCCAAAACACATCTGCAACTTCAGATTTAGCTTTCAAGAAATAAACCCAAGTCATTTTGGTAAAATCATCAATAAACAGTATGAAGTACTTACTACCATTCAATGAAGGAGTCTTTTGAGGCCCACACACATCAGAATGAACCAACTGCAGCTTCTGAGATGTTCTCCAGGTTGCTTCTTTGGAAAATGGCAACCTGCTTTGCTTCCCCTGCTGACAAACTTCACACACACAACTATCCTCCATAAAATCAGGCAAGTCTTCAACCATGTTTCCCTTTTTCATAATCTCCAGGGACTTGTAACTGGCATGTCCCAATCTTTTGTGCCATAATGCTGCAATTTCTTCCCTTGCAGGCATAACACTGTCTTCTTCCAGCTTCAAATAAAAACTTCTGTTAACCATAGGCAAGGTTAACATCTCACGACCACTAGGCTCATAGATGATGCAAGATCTCCCTTTGAACATCACTGAGTAATCTTTCTCCATTAACTGGCCAACACTGATCAAACTTTGTGAAATTTCAGGTACTAAAAGCACATTAGGAATAAGTTTTGTACCTGAGGGAGTCTGCACGAGCACTTCTCCTTTGCCAGTGACCTTCAAATGCTTCCCATCACCAATTCTTACTCTGGAGTGGTAAATCTTGTCCAAGAACTTGAACATTGATTCATCTGAAACCATGTGGTGTGTGCAACCACTATCAATCAACCAGGTACTGTTGCTGTAATTTTGAACAGCAAAACAACTTGCAACAAACAATTCTTCATCACCATTGCTGCTGCTTTCTTCTACTTGAGCCTGGTTTGCATGCTTCTTTTTCTTCTTGCTTTTACACACCTTTGCTACATGACCAAGTTGCTTACAGACTTTGCAAATGGCATATGGTCTATACCAGCAGTACTTTGGTTCATGATTGGTCTTTTTGCAATGAGTGCAGGGAGGGAACTCATCCTTGTCACCATCTCTGCTGGTCTCAACCTTTTTCCCTTTGTCTTTCTTTGTTTCATAGACCTATTTTGCCTTGCCTTTCACTTTGGAAACCACCATTGCACCTTCTGATTTAATCAACTGCCTGTTGGCCCTTCTCTGCTCAACTGCATACATGGCATTCAACAGTTCCTTCAAAGTACACTCTTCATCTTTTGAGATCATTTCCATGGTTGCAATGGTATTCTCATACTTCTCAGGCAAAGTACTCATGATTTTATCTACCACCCTTGTTTCTCCAAAGTTGTTATCACCCAAGAGTCTGATCTTATTCACCACTGTCATGATTCTATCTGCATACTGCTTCACTGTTTCATCTTCAAGCATCCTGAAGTTTTCAAATTGTCTTCTGAGATTAATGAGCTGCTGCTTCCTGGTTTTGTTTGTACCTTGGAACTCTTCCTTTAGCTGGTTCCAAGCTCCCCATGAAGTTGTGGAAGTCATGATTCTGGAGAAAATATCTTCAGAAACAGAGTTCTGCAGAATGGTAAGTGCCTTGAATTTATTCGATACAGCAATATGATACTGCTTTACATCTTCTTCTGACTCAAGGCCTAGAGGTGATGGTTCTCGACCAGTCTCAATCATATCCCACAAGCATAATGCTTGTAGATGAGTCTTCATTTTGATGCTCCATATATGATAGTTTTCTCCTTTGAAGATTGGGGGTGTGGGTAGGTTTGAACTAGAGATTTCTATATGGTAAGGTTTGATTTTTGGTGTTTTTGATGATTCTGTTTTCTCTTTGCTCTCCATTTTGCAGGTCCCTCACAAGATCTAATAAGCTCTTGATACCATTTGTTGTATTCAAATGTTTAAAAGATTGAAAAACTAAGGAAAGATTGAAACTAAAAATGAAGAACAGAGAACAGAATTGGTTAAAATTCAAGCTTAATTCAATAGCTTGATCAAATTTCATTAATATTCAGATTATTGAAAGTTGAATACAAGTGGATTCAAAAGTAATGATTAGATTAAAAGATAAGCTAAGCAACAGATTAAAATTGCAGACTTAATAATACAGCTTAAAGTTAAAGTGCTGAATTCTCATTGGTTGAAACATAAGGCAAGCAACTTTATTTGAGCCACTTGCATCTGCAACTGCTTGCTTAATCAGGATCTTCACGTCCACTTGCAAAGTAGGTAGATTCAAAGCATTTGATTGGTTAAAATAAGCTGCAAAAACTCTTACCAGTGTGAACAATACCAGTAGACATTTTTGAGCTTCAAAACAGTAATAACAGATTTAACTAACTTGAAAGTGAGCTAGTTGAACAACCAGCTCCAACATATATATAACAATTAATTTAAATGCATACAGATCTGAAATTTGTCATTGCTAATTTTTCACTTAGATCTTAAGACATATGGGTTGAGCTAATTATTCGGTATATAGTAAACTAATGAAAGCAAAACACAATCGTTTCTTTTCTGGCATACAAATTAAAGCACGACCAAAGCAGCAACAAAGTTGTTGTGGCTTTCAGAGAATTAAATACGTAGAGAATTGCTTATTAAAAATTAAATTTGAATTGCTGTATAATTAAGTTACATGGAAATTATTGTTGGGAGAGGAATTCGGGCACTGTCTACACCAGCAAGGTCCACCGAGTAGGCTATATACATGTCGGACATCAATCCGAACCCAAAAGCCTAGACTGATGGTTTTTTGGATTCTTCATGTATATATGCTACTCAAACAACCCATCCTTTTATGATGTGCGATGTTTCCTCACATGTAAATCCTCAACAATCTCCCCGATTTACATGTGAGTTCTCATCTCTCCCCCGTGCGGCCCAACCCGTCAAATCTTAAGCCAATTACCGGTATCCAAGACTTTAACCCCTGAAGTGGTACAAACTACGAACACTCCACAATCGCACGCCCTGGATGGTCACACCAGGCTCACCAGGCTCACCGTGCTCATGGGACACACTGATCGAGTTCAACCAGGCTCTGATACCACTTGTTGAGAGAGGAACCCGGCCTTGTCTACACCGCACTCATGGGCCCGAGTTCCTCTCCCAACAATTATCTAGTCTAGACATAAATCCGTCAAAAGAAGATTCATTGAATTAGGTGATCATATATCTGATCTCATGAACAAGTTGAAAGCTAGCTAGTTGCCTATTAGCTCTCTTACATCTCACTACGTACGAAAGTACATATCATGCATTAACAGCATAAGCCAAAATGTTCGCTGGAAGTTATTTAATAGAAATGGAGAGAATTCATAATTTGACTAACTAATGCCTTTTCAGTATAGTCAAGTACTGAAGCCTAGCTAAGTATAGTTGTGAGTTTTAAAGTATTTTTCCTATTGCTTTTTTTTTTTTAATTACTGTCTGTCTGTTTAGTTCTTTTGCCTTCTTTAAATAACTAGTCGACCTCACTTTGGTCTTTTCTTTGATCTTAAGTTTCAACAAGCTTTGACTCTTTCTTTCTTCAGCAATTTCGATTTAACTCAAGGATATTATTAACATAGCTTGACTCTCTGTTTGATCATTTTTTCCCTTCCCCACTTTTCACACGCAAGATTAATACTATGTACGTACTATTTAGTTGCTGAAATTTCCTGTGTTACAACGTACTATTTATTTTATTATTATTATTTTTTTTTGGTAAAACATGATTCATATATATTTCATGAAGATTAATATTACCATTTTCAAGTCAATAGCAAGTCTTCCCGAGTCATAATCATTCACTATGGGCATCGATCCAACTTGAGAGAAAAGTTCTCTGTACCTAACAAAATTTAAACAATTCAATTCAATTAAAATTAATATATTATTATTGTATTATTATATATGTGGAATGGGAAGATTCTAATTATGGCCCAAAATAAGCCTATATATGTATGTGATTATTAGACCTCAAATCAATCTCTTGGCCTGTGCAAGCATGTCTGAGGTGATGACACTACTCAAGTAATTGTTTGATGAAAGATTTAAGATCGGTGAGACTCACAAGATGATCGAACAAAGATTGATCTTGGAATTGAATTGAACCATGTATGTGATTAGATCTCAAATTAATCTCTTGGAGTGAACTAGGCTTTTGGATTTGATGAATATATATAGTATATGAGCGGAGAGAAGCAAAATCTCATAAATAATTCGTTTTATTTATATCATTTTTCTGTAATTATGGATTATATAAATCAAGCTTAGTATGTAATAAAAATTAAAAAAATTCACTTAAATCAAGCTTAGTATATCATTACTGTATTTTATATGGAAATGGAATGGAAAAATTCTAATTAGAGGATGTTAGTTTTAGAAGGGATAGTGGATATGTACCCAAAAATGAAAAACTACTATATCATAGTGGCCCAATTTCAACCCAAATTGTGGCCGGACCGGCTCAATGCCCAACTTTAACCGAAATTGGAAGACCAAAATAGACCGAAATTGTTGTGTTTTGTAATTTCTGTTAACCTCAGGATGAGTTGAGAGGAATGTTTTGTCCAGCATTGGGAAAATATTTTGAACAATCATTCAGATGGTACAACAGATTTTCCATAGGCATATATGTATATTACATTTACCAAATCTTAACCAAACTGATGAAGCACACCATTACAATGAACTCGAAATAAACAATACAGTTATTGAAAATTCTTACAAAGACAAACTAAAACAGACATAGTAACCTCTGTTACATCATCCATATATTTGGTGCCAAGGTTCCCTGAGAAAAACAATCGATTATACATTAGAATTGGAAATTGAAACATTAATTAAACCAGAGACAAAAAAAAAAAAAAAAAAAGGATATAGCTTAAAATTAAGTACTAACCTGAAGCATGTTGAAAGGGGTGGTACAGTTAGTTTCTTCTTCTTCTTCCTCGGATTTTGCAAATCCATTTGGTAACACTCTTTTGCCAGTCTCTCTACATCTTTCTAACAATCCACCATGGTCTTCCAGTTGTGAACATTATGTAGCCAGTGCTCAACCCCAACACTATTCCACATCCGTACCCCATTGCTACAACTTTCCAGATGAAAGGTATTATTCCTGAGTCATCATCGCCATCGCCATCGCCATCTTCATCGCAATATTTCTTGAAAATATTGTGGCATTCCTTGGACAAAGGATATCCCCACAACCCCGGGTTCCCAATGTAGGAATCATTGTCGAATGTATCGAACTGCTTCCCTTTAGGAATGGGTCCGATAAGATGATTATGCGACAAGTTTAACACTCCAAGAAATGTCAGATTTGTCAATTCGGGAGGGATTTCACCACCAAGCTTATTTGAGGAGAGATCCAATGATTCAAGTGCTGCCATATGCCCAAATGTTGGTGGGATAGAACTGGTTAAGTGGTTGTGAGAGAGGTTAAGCACAAGAAATAAACAAAGTTCCCCGAGTATCTCTGGAACTCCTCCATGGAATTGATTGTTTGAAAAATCTAAGATTCTGAAACTCGTCCCTCCAGCTCCTACCCTTAGCTTTAGCTGCAATCTTTTTATCACGACTTCCACATAACTCTGATAATCTTCTCTTTTACACAACATTACACTGCATCCGTAACTTGCATATTTCATGGCTGTCAAATTTAGCAAGTTTGTTGGTAAGGTACCAGCGAACATATTGTGAGAAAGATCAATTATTTCCAGACTTGGGAAGGAAGATGAGGCTATGGCATCTTGTAGGGGACCATGAAATCTATTAGATCGTAGCACAAGAAGTTGCAGATATGAAAGTATACCTAACCAATGGGGAAAGGTATCATTCAACTTGTTGTTTGCTACATCTAATATTACCAATGAAGCACAATTAGCATATAGAGCTAAAAAAGTAATTTGTAGAGATGCAGGAATTTCTCCTCCAAAATCACATCTTGTAAGGTCTAAATGCTGGAGGGGACTAGTCCAATTATTTGATTTAGGGAGATGACCGGTGAGATCATGGTTCCATGTTAAATCAAGGTATTGGAGGTTAGGAAAGAAGAAAACTTCACTTGGGAGTTCCCCATGTAGTTTGCAGTCCCCAAGACTTAAGAGCTTCAGAGTAGAAGTCAAGTTCAACAAGGAGGAAGGTGGAACACTAGACATATTTACATAATCAAAGGAAAGAGTTGTTAATTTGGAAAAGTTATGTGCAAGCAAGTCAAAACTATCTTCATCTAGTGTTAACGGATCATCATCACCATAATAATTGTTAGAAAGATCAAGTGAAACCAGTTTTGATAGAAGAGAGATTTCAGATGGGATTGAGCCAGAGAAATAATTAAAAGAGAGATCAAGTGAAACCAGTTTTGGTAGAAGAGAGATTTCAGATGGGATTAAGCCAGAGAATTGATTAGAAGAGAGATCAAGATGCGTCAGTCTTACTAACTGACTAAAAAACGAAGATGAGATAGAGCCAGAGAAGTAATTAGAAGAGAGATCAAGATGCGTCAGACTCACTAACTGACTAAAAGAGGAAGATAAGAAAGAGCCAAAATGATTTAGAAGAGAGATTAAGATGTGTCAAACTTACTAGGTGACTGAAATCCGCCGATGAGATAGAGCCATAGAGATAGTTTCGAGCAAGGTTGAGGCGTTGGAGCCGTTGTGGGAGGAAGAGAGTAGTACTGTTATTTGCAGAAAGAGAGCCAACCAGATAAGAGTAACTAAGGTCAAGGGCAACCACATGAGCGGTCACCTTGTCGCAGGTGATTCCCTCCCATAAACACAATGCAAAACACAATCGTTTCTTTTCTGGCATACAAATTAAAGCACGACGTCAAAAGCAGCAGCAAAGTTGCTGTGCTTTCAGAGAATTAAATACGTAGAGAATTGCTTATTATAAATGCTGCAGATCTGATAAAAATAAAATTCGAATCGCTGTATAATTAAGTTACTTGGAAATTATCTAGACATAAATGCGTCGAAAGAAGATTCATTGAATTAAGGTGATATATATGTATTTATCTGATCTCATGAATAAGTTGAAAGCTAGTTGCCTATTAACTCTCTTGCATCTCAGTACGTAACGAAAGTACATATCATTACAGCATAAGCCAAAATGTTCGCTGGAAGTTATTTAATAGCAATGGAGAGAATTCATAATCTGACTAATTAAGCCCTTTAAGTATAGTAAGTACTGAAGCCTAGCGCTAATTTCTAAGTTTTTGTTGCGATTAAACAAACCTAAAAGAACAAACAAGAACAAGAAGATTTTACGTGATTCGATCAATTTGATCTCCATCCCCGAACAGAGAGATATTCTTATTAATTTTGGAGCAAACCATACATCAAGAATACGAAATAATTTAGAGCCCGATCTCCACTTCCATCACAGACCTCACAATTCGTAGCTACATAAATATTGGATCGGGTCACAATTTGAGCCGGGTTAACAAGAATTCCAAAGTTACAAATACCAGTTTTGAAGTATTCTTCCTATTGCTTTTTTATTTTTTTATTCTTTTTCCTTCTTTAAATAACTAATCCTCACTTTGGTCTTTTCTTTAATCTTAAGTTTCAACGAGCTTGACTCTTTCTTTCTTCAGCAACTTCGGTTTAACTCAAGGATATTAACATAGCTTGACTCTTTTGTTTGATCATTTTTTCCCTTCCCACTTTTCACACGCAAGATTAATACTATGTACGTACTATTTAATTGCTGAAATTTCCTTTGTGTTAAAACTTACAATAACAATTTTGAATCATTCAACAGACCAATTAAGTTTATTAGAGGTCTTTCACTTGGTCAACCCTGTGAAGAAGCTTGGACAAGTGGAAATCCAAGAGTAAATGGTGATTTATTTAAGATAAGACTTCAGAGTAAAAGAAGAGAAGTACGAAAAAGCATAGGATACTATGTGGTAATTCAGATTTGAGATTCCCCAATGTCGTCACTCGTCATGATTCATGAAGGATTTTTTTTTTTTTGGGAAAAACATGATTCATATATATTTCATGAAGATTAATATTACCATTTTCAAGTCAATAGCAAGTCTTCCCGAGCCAAAATCATTCACTATGGGCGTCGATCCAACTTGAGAGAAAAGTTCTCTGTACCTAACAAAATTTAAACAAATTCAATTAAATCAAGCTTAATATATTATTACTGTATTATATCTGGAAAATGTTGAGAGGCTATATATAATGGGTGGCAGATGATTGTTGGATATAATCTGAATGAATATGATTATAGTTATTTCTCTTTTGGGAGTTATTATACTTGCACGAAAAGTCAATTCAAATTGTCAGATTAAAATAGAAACGAAATCTTTGTAGTCTACTGGTAACGAAAATTAACATTGTTCTATTTTAGGTGGTTGAAGAAGCAACAATAGAAATTTATCAATAACTCAACTTTCCAAGAAAGAAAAATTTAAATTTGTTCATAGACAAGGCTACATATACTATTTATCCAAAAAAAAAGAAGCTACGTTCACTAATTTATGAATCAAATGTATTTGGCCATTGTATGCAAACTTTGCACTCAAGTAATTGGTATTCGGAATACAGTAGCATAGACATGGCTATAACAGGAAATTTTTGTTCATCATCGGATAATTATTGTTATGCAAAAAAATAAGAAATTTCTGAATCGTTTCCTCGAACATAGTCAATCATATATTAATAACAAAAAGGAAACTTCATAATAATACATAATGAGGATAGAACAGAGAATATAGAAGGCTTCATTACTATTGCTGAATCATAAAACCAAATATAAAGTAGGTATAAGAATGGAAAAGATACCCGATGATAATCTTGAAAAGAAACTAATTAAGCCTAATGCTAGGCATGCAGCTACACCATGAAACTACTAAAAAATAAGGTGATAAAGAAAGTGATCCTATACATGTAATAAAAATTAAAAAAATTCACTTAAAATCAAAGCTTAGTATATACTATTTTTTTTTGAGGATATCAAGCTTAGTATATTATTCCTGTATTTTATATGGAAATGGAATGGAAAAATTCTTTTTTTTTTGTATATTTACAAGGTAATCTTATTCGAGTCGGGTTGGTCCACTATGGGGTAAAACTCTCCAACAAAGGTTTTCTCCATTCACAAGACTCGAACTCGAGATCTTGTTTAAGGGGAATAAGTATCAAACCACTTGAATCAACCCCTTGTTGGTGGAATGGAAAAATTCTAATTAGAGGATGTTAGTTTTAGAAGGGGATAGTGGATATTATGTACCCAAAAATGGAAACCTACTAGTATATCATAGTGGAGGAGCCTACTCTGAGACCCAATTTCCAATCAAATTGTGGCCGGACCGGCCCAATGCCTAACTTTAACCGAAATTGTGGCCCAAAATAAGCCTAATTGGAAGACCAAAATAGCCCCAAAATAGACCGAAAATTGTTGTGTCTTCTAATTTCTGTTAACCTCAGGATGAGTCGAGGATATGTTTTGTCCAGCATTGGGAAAATATTTTGAGCAATCATTCAGATATACCTTGCTGGTGTTTTAATGGGTTTCCGATCTGCTTTTGCATTTAGATTCTCTTGAGATAATGTTAGATTCTGAACCATTATCTTTTGAAGCATGTACAAATTATTAAATTGAGTTAAACTTTAATATATCAATGATTCATGAAATGTTGTTCACGTTTGAAAGAATTGAATCAATGATAGATAAAGTATGGTGCTGATTAGAAAATTAGGCTTCTTATTACTGTCTTTGGCCGAGAAAGTATGGTGCTGATTAGAAAATTTCTTTATGCTAATGATGCTTTAATAAGCCATCACAGATTGGAATTTCCCATAATCATTTTGTTTATGTAAGATGAAACCACAACATATGCTGCTATTGATGGATCACAAAATAAAAGTTGTTGACATCCTTGTTATTTTTCAAGAGAAATCACATATATTCATCAAAACAGCCATCCATATCAAGCTCATTTGATGCTTAACTAGATAAAGCCAGTGAATGAACTACATTTTCTGGAAAGCAAGCACTGAATAGTCAAAGACTCTAGGGCATAAAAAGAAATGATTTCTTCTTCAAACAATATTTTTAATGATATTTCTGCATTCTTTAAATGAAACAACTATTTCAATAATGATGATTCTTAAACAAAAAAGGTTACTATGTGCTAAGATCAAATTATAAAGGCATCTCAATAATATCTCATACAAAGCAAGATCTATATATTGTCTAAAATGGGAGATAATTCATATTTTATCCTCGAGTTCCACCCACTGTTTTTTAGAGTTTTAACAGGCAGACATGGAATAGAAATTCAACATGATCAGAATAACAAAGGAGAAAAAGAAGTTAAACTACTAATGATCATGCTAGACAAAGAAGATAACTGAAATTAAACCTTCAAAAATAAAATTAAAAGAAAAAAAAGACAGTAAACAGAGCAGCAGCAGCAGCAGCTACCTATGTTCAACCTTACCAATCTACATCAGGCTATCTAATTTTCAAGGCTCATCTTTTCCTTATATAGCTTCAACAGATGAGGATCTTCATAAGGGGTCATAAACCTTGCAAGGAAATCTTTTTCACTAATATTCAGAAAGAAAGCACTTGTTGGTTTCTTGATAAAACCTTTGTATAACAGAACTTGAAGCACTGAATACCTCGGAATTATCCTCTTGCCTAGGCTATATCCAAGAACAATTGGACGGTGTGCTACAAATGAAGATTTCCAGTCCATTGTGTTGACAAAAAAATTCATTTTTTTTATGATCGTATGCTCAGAAAGGATCATGCACCTTGGAAACTTCTCAAAAGCAATAACAAAGTCTTCATCAGACCAACCCCATTCTTTAAAAACATCCAACTTCCTTTCCCATGTTGATTTGCTATTTTGTACCAAAACTTGAAGAGCCGAAAGGAAGTAGCACTTCAAGGGGTTAAAACCCAATTTCTCAACGTCTTCCACAGATCTTCTAAACTTATCATGATTCATTGTAAAGTGCCTTGGATGGCGAACAAGTTCAGTCATAATATTTGAGTCAGGCACCCCATGTTCTCTCAGAACTGCAACATTAGGAGCAACAATAGACTGGAAATTACCTGTAAGGATGAGAGAGCAATTCTTGTAGGCAAGAAAAACCTCAGAATCATCACAGCAGGTGAAATTCTTGAAGGAATTAAATCTGGGGATGATACAGGTATCTAAATTATATCGCAAGACAGTTGGATTTGAAGACAATACTACTGAAAGGTCAGATCTTGGAATCCCTTTGGAATGAAAAAATTGGAATTTGGGCAAAAGGACTTTCTCAGGATTGGACAAAAGTAATTTGGGCATTCTCTCAACGATTTTTCTGATTTGGGTTTGCGAGAAGCCATGGTTCTTGAAGAAGTTAAGGACAGAGTCTGGTTGACTGGGGTTGTTCTTAAGTTGGACTTCCTTAGAAACTGATAAAGCAGATTTTGGGGACAACCCACATGAGTTTATGAGGTAAGAAACTGTAAAATATTCATCATTTCTTGCAATGCTTGAAACATATCTAACGGCTAATGAAATGAGAGAATGGGTTTGAAGAAATCTGAGACCTTTTGAATAACTAGGTGAAATCATTGTTCCATATCTACAGTAAATCTGCTTTTTGCAGAAAGAATAAGACATGGGATTTCGCACTTCCAATTTTCAAAGGCTGAAAACTTGAGCATAACAGCAGATTAAGACCAATAAATATAATGAGAAAACAACACACCTTGAAGGCCTTCGCTTAACTTTTGGCTTCTAACTTCTTCCAATTGAAGCATTTTCTTCGTTTTCAGTCTTCGCTTCAATTTCCGGCTTTCTGCGAGCTTTGTGAGGGGTTTGCCGATAAACCAGTACGTCTTACTTCTTAGATAGGCTGCGCTTTTTCTTTCTTGCATTGGGTTTGGGCTTATGGAATGAGAGATGGGCTCCTTTTTTTGGCCATTTTGTAATGGAAGATGGGCGTATTTTGTATTTTGTATAGACTAAATAGCCCTTTTGCCCCTAAACTTTGCAAAGTCAGTTTGTCCCCTAAATTAATAATTGTGTCATATTAGCCCCTTAATTTTAAAAATCACGCCAAATTATCCCCTATCGTCAACGCCGTTAGTCACGTGCCATCACGTGACTAACGATTCAGTTAGCCTTTAGATAATTGCTTACGTGGCGCTGACGTGGATAATCCACGTCAGCTAAGGTGGGCTCATGGGCGGGCATTTAAGTAAAAAAAAGAGGAAAAACAAAATGAAAAAAAAATAAAAAATAAAATAAAAAGAGATTTTCTCTCTCCACTGTTCATCTTCTTCCCCGATCTCCCTCCTCATTGAAAACACATCTCCTCTAGCTAATAAGCTTTGCTTTTAACTTTGTCTTTTCTTTATTAATTTCTTAAACTCTTGACATTTCAAGACCACAACTTTAATTCTTCTTTCTTTGATATCTTTATTTGTCTCTCTTTCA